>JAUTDX010003487.1:0-51889 GCA_030844895.1 Ambrosia x helenae
AACAACCAATAATGAGGCAGAATATGAAGCTCTCATTGCTGGTTTACAACTTGCTAGATATGCATATTATTAATATTGAAGTCTTTGTTGATTCTTTGTTGATTACTAACCATTTCAAGTGGATCATATGCAGTAAAAGGACAAAAGTTAGCTGTTTATCTCGAAATTGTTAAAAATTTAGCTACTTCTTTTGTAGAATTTTCACTAACACGGTACCTAGGGAAGAAAATGCTGAAGCTGATGCCTTAGCAAACCTGGGATCCCCTTTAATCTACCAGAAGGTCCCAAGATTCCCATCATCCACATCCTGAAACCAGCGATTGAAGAGTGGCATTCTGGGGATAGCCAGGCACATCCTGAGGACAAAACAGCCCATCCTGATGATATCACTGTTTTAGCCACTCAGATACAAGAACGATTCATCATGGATGACCCTATTAATGAAATATTTACAAGAAGATGTCATTCCTGTTGGAGAAAATCCAAAGGCTTTCAGGATAAAGGTATCTAAATTTACAATTATAGACAATATTTTTGTATAGAAAATATCTTGCAGGTCCATATTTGAGGTGTTTCAACAAAGACGAAGCGAATGAAGTACTCAAGATATCCACGAAGGAGACTGTGGAAATCATACAGGAGGAAGATCTCTCTATTCGATGACTTTGAGGACGGGATATTATTGGCCTACTATGAAGAAGGATGCCATGCTATATTCCCAAAAGTGTGATCCATGCCAAAGACATAGCAACATCCTTCACCAGCCTGCTGAACCACTACATCCTATTATTTCACCATGGCTCTTCATGAAATGGGGGATGGACATAGTAGAAAGCTACCCAAAGCTCCTGGAGGAAAGGTATTCATGCCAGTGATGACAGACTACTTCTTAAAATGGATTGATGCTGAAGCATTTGGTGCAAGTCCGAGATAAAGAGGTTGTCTCATTCATCAAAACAAATATCCTAACAAGATTTGGAGTACCATCTGAAATTATTTGTGACAATGGCTCTCAATTCATTAGCAAAAGAACAACTGACTTTTTGTGAGAGTTGGGGGATCAACACCAGTCCATCCTCAAGCTAATGGACAAGCAGAATCTTCAAACAAAATCATCGTCAACAACTTGAAGAAGAAGCTTGGGAAAAGAAAGGGAAATGGGCAGAAGAACTTCCATTTGTACTCTGGGCTGATAGGACTACTTCCAAGAATGCTACTAGTCAGACGCCTTTCTCCTTGGTCTTTGAACAGAAGCGATGCTGCAACAAGATGGTCATGCCTACAGCAAGGAAATATCTTCAGGATGCAACTACCAACTCCGAAGCATTACTACGGGATTTGGAAACTGTGGATGAACTCAGGGATGCTGCTAAAGTAAGGATGGCAGCATATCAACTAAGGATTGCTAAAGCTTACAACAAGAATATCAGGATAAGAAGATTTCAAGAAGGAGACATGGTATTAAGAAAAGCCTTCCAAAACACAACAAAACCAAGCGATGGTAAGCTAGCTCCCAAGTGGGAAGGTCCATACTTGATCGATTCTGAAGCTGGTAAAGGAGCATATTGGTTATCAATAATGGAAGGAGAGATTCTACCAAGAGCTTGGAATGCTATTCACTTAAAATACTACCATGCTAGGGATGCATGCGACTGATCTCTCTAGAAGAGAAACCATGGTCCGAATCACAGGTGGGATGAAGGTGAAGGCTGATAGAGATGAATCATCTCCATATGTAAGTGCTTATCCTTAATGTATATCGATCGATTATATTTTCACTAAACTTGTCTAGAAATAGTCCATCCTGAGAATTTTGGAGTACCATCCTGAAGACGGAATGCTTAGAAGACTAGGGGGCTGGCCACCCTCTCCTCCGTTAAGGTGTCTGACACCTTCCTAAGGTTTAAGGTTTTCACCTTTCTCATTGGGTTAGCAACCCTCGCCTGGTGCGAACGTTGCCTATGTATATTTTCGGGATGGTGGGACCAGTCCATGTAAAAGTGGCTGACAATTTCGTTATCTTTGAGATATACGATGGAGCTCTTAAGGTTTAGACATTTTTCAATGTCTCTTACGTATTTGGCTAGTCACTAGGGCCTTGTCGCCAGTTATTCCTAAGGGCCTTGTCGCCAGTTATTCTCAAGATGTTACATATTGGTCTTGTCACCAGATATTACAAAGGGGTTCGATCCCAGTTAAACCAAAGGCCTAAGTCGCCAGTATAATAATAAAGTTTTCCCTTTACAGGATATTATTAAAATTCGATTCTTTCTTACAAAGGATTGTAGACTTAGAGTTTATATTGAAGATATTATACTGGGGACATCCTCAGGATGCAAGACCATCCCAAGGATGAAAGAAACTGGGGACATCCTCAGGATAATGAAGACCATCCTGAAGATGACAAGGATTTATGAAGAAAAGTGGCGAGGCTTGATCCACCACCGTTGATAAGTTTGCCCCTGCGCATTTTTCAAGCCAAAGGGCATCTTTCGGTAGCAAAAGACCCCTTATAGGTGTGAAAGGCTGTTTTTTTCTTGTCTTCCTTCTTCATTTGTATTTGATGATACCCCTTATAGGCATCCAAGAAACACTTGTATTGGAAGCTAGTGAGGGAGTCAACCTTCCAATCAATTTCGGGCAGGGGGTAGCAGTCTTTAGAGCTGGCTTTATTAAGATCCTCGAAATCTACACACATCCTCCAAGTTCCATCTTACTTTGCAACCATGACTGGATTTGACACCCAGGAGTGGTATTGGACCTCCCTTAGGATGCCAGCCTCTACCAACTTTGCAACCTATTGACAAGCAGACTGCTCCTGGCTGGGGCCACACTTCTTTTCTTTTGAACGACAGGTTTGTAGGAGGGAGCTATGTTGAGGGAGTGTTCAGCCCAGATCCCTCTAGACCCCAGTCATGTCCCCGGGGCACCGGGAAAATACGTCCTTGTTCTCCTGCAAAAGATTGATTAGTTCACATATAACCTTTTCCGGGAGCAGGGTTGTTTACTTTGATAGTTTGCTCCGGATAGGCAGGGTTATGCTGACTTCCCGTATAGGATTACTGCCTGGTGTCTCTAGTTCCCGAGGGTCCTTGGCCTCCTCCACAGAGGCTATAAGCAGGGCTTCAGCTGTCGGCTTCAATGTTGTAATTCCTGTTAGGAGTAGGGAGCTTCATTAGGCCATGTGTCGTTGATACTACGGCACCGGGGGTTGCAATGCCCATTCTTCCAATGAGGACATTATAGCTCGAACGGTAACTGATTACGGAGAACGTCAGCTCCTCTGTCCTTGATAAGTCCCCATCTCTGAAACAGACACTTAGGGTGAGCTTCCCCAGGGGGATTACACATTCTCCTGAGAAACCCACAAGAGAGGCGTCTGAGGGTTTGAGCTTGGACTTTATTTCTGGACTTAGTGCTTCGAAACATTGTTCATACATTACCTCTGATGAGGCACCACAGTCCATTTAACACCCTATCTACCGGGAAGCCATCCAGTTCAGCTTCCACTATTGCTGGGGATCACGATCAGTTCATCTGGAGCAGGGGAAGACAGATGTATTGTTTGTTCTAGGGCTCAGTTCGAGCCCTTTGATCTGCTGGGTCCCCTCGTGTCTGATCATGTTGACCTCTTTGTCCTTCTTCCCATCATCCTTTCTTCCTTTGATATCCTTGATTAGGTGAGCCAGCTCACCGGACTTAACAAGCCTCTTCTATTCTCTTTTTTAGCTGGTAACAAGTGTGGTGTCCGTATCGTTGTGGAAGGCACAATGCTTATGGGCATCCATCTTGTTGGCTGGTTTGGATAAAGGCCTGGGAGGTCGGAAGGTGTACTTGACCTCCTCAGTGGAAAGTATCTCCTGAGGGTCTTGGTGAGAACTGTGAATACTTGCTTTTCTCTATCATGATACCTCCCCGGTCTGGGGGATCGTCTTCTCTCTCGTTTCTTCTAGTCTCGACGGTCTACCAGATCGTCTTTCGTTGTAGGGTTGGAATCCAGGCCGTCGGGAGCTAGTGTGCTGTCTCTCCAGCTCCCCCGATCCCGTTTCCTGGTGTCTTGTCGAGTGAGAGCTTCTTCTCCCTGAAGGAAGGCTTTTGCTCTTTCGAAGGCTTCTTCCATGGTTTGGGAACATCTTCATGAAACCTTCTTAGTAGCTTTTAGGGACGAAGGCTCCCATGAATCCCGACACTCGGATCTTCACTGTGGCTCCACTATATTGTAGGCCTTCCCTTTTTATAGCTTTCGATGAAGCTTCGGAGATCCTCGTGTTCCTCTTGCTAGATCTGGTGTAGTATGGCAGCATCTTTAGTACATTTCCTCATGGGGTTAAAATTGGATGTGAAGCTTCTCCTTAGATCACAAATGAGGAGATGCTCGAGCTGGGAGACCACAAAACCACAAGCGAGCCGGTCCTACCAAGGTTTGCATAAACATATGGCAGCACTCAGCGTTGTTCCACTTTTCCCACAGTGGCTGCCCCAGAGAAAACGTTCAGGTGATCGTCGGGATCTTCAGTCCCATTGTACGTTTTCATGTTGGCCGGCATTTTGATCTTGTTAGGGAAGTCAAAGTATGCTATGTGCTCGGCGAAGCATCCCAACGATTTGGGACGGTATGGCTCGAGGGGTAGCCTCAATCCTGACTTCGGCCCGAAGAGGTGAGGAAAAGGGTTGGGAAGTTCCCGAACCTTGGCCTCCAGCAAGAGACGTTCCTGGTACCTGGTTCAGGGGACGTGGATACTGCCATGGGTAACCTCCTGGCCAGGTTGGGAAATACGGCGGCACATAAGGTGAGCATTGAGGATGTGAGTAGTTGGGGTATGTGGTTCCTGCAGGGATGACAGAACCTCCAGCAAGACAACCGGCTCCCATGAGGGAAGTGGCCACTACACTACTGGCCAGAGGTAAGGACCTCAGAGCCTCTACATAGGAGAGTGGCGTGGAAGACGGCATGGAAACTTGTGTGTTTTCCAATAACTGTTCTACCGTGTACTCTTGGACCCGAGGGAAAGTATAGAACTGCTGGGACCCTCCCCCTGAAAAGATACCCCCCTGACTATTCAAGTAGGGGTGAGGATTTGTGCTGGCACGTCAAGTGGCTGGCGATGTGGTAGTTCCCGGCAACAGAGGACTAGGTGAGAGGGTAACAGTAGGTTCCTCGTCATATGACAACCTGACCCTTTACGCCTCTGGACCTCTCCTCCCGCACGTAGCCATTCAGGAGGTCTCGAGGTCAAGAAATTTCTTCGTACTCCCTCCGGGGTGATATCCATACGTTCAATAGGTAACAACACGTTGTCTCTAGGAGACGAATTGACAGCCCTTGAGGACTGCGGAATTCGATAGTCAGCATGTCTCCTAGAGACGGTTCGACACGTGGTCCGTCCGTTCTAGGTGTGTCTCAGCCTGTAACGTCACCAGAAGTGTGACTGTTGGCCGGAGTTTTTGGAAGACCCCCATCTTGGTGGCTATCTCCACCGGTCATCACAAAAGAAGGTTACTTAGGAACAAACGGGACTGTAGAAACTTCCAACGGTTTTGTTCAAAGTAGCGACAGCCCCACGGTGGCGCCACTTGTTGCTACAACAAGGAAAATGACCGGGATTAGGTTAAGAGATGTATAGGGTTAAGAGTTAAGGGCGTGTTAGGTTTAGGGGATCTTCTAGCTCCTGGAAGGACATGCACAAGGTAATAGACACCGTTAGCCTTAACGCAGGAGGGGCCTCCTGCGTTTGGACTCCGGCGTGAGAATGAGTATATATTCGATTGGAGTTGGGAAATAATGAAGTAGAGAGTGTAAGAGTAAAGAGAAGAAGTGAGGAGTGAATATCTAGAATGACAACCCAAGGGTCTCTTTATATAGGCAGTGGAATTCTGCCCCAGGAGCTCCCTTATGGTAGCCTCCCTACTATACCTGGTAAAGATTGACTCTCTATATGTTCCCTGCAGTGAGACTTTGCCTATTTGGTATGTTTTCAGCTTTTACTATTTCCTAGGCCTTGCTTGGAGCTATGTGAAGTTTTTGTCTTGACCATAGTAAGAAGCCAAAAGACCTTTTTACATTTCCAATGAGTTTTACTGTTTGCTTTCTGCTGTATATTTACCGTATGGGAGCCAAGCTGCCTTATAAAGTTGTTCAGCTACATTAAGTCAGGTAAACCTTAAACACTTTACATTGCATTATTTTTGACAAGGGACTAAACGTGGTCGTTTTAGGACCCACGTCATCATATAGAGACTTAAGTCACAAATCATCAAAACCATGTTCCGATTTCATCTATTTTCAGGATGTACATAAATACCACATATTAACAATCTCATTTTCTTAAAATAATAGATCTTTTATCCACTATGTTACCCGAAGAGTTCAACAACTTTGATATTTGGCTTGGTGGAAAGAAGGAGAATCACTTTTTTTCGTTTTAGCCTTCGGGGCTCGTGATATACTAAGTTTTCTAAGTTCTATGGTAGCTTCAGAATTGGCATTTTCTCTTAGTGGCAAGGTAAGTATCTATTCGAAGAACGAGACTCACACTGGAGGCGATGGAAATGCGCATTTGATTGAAGGACTTATTGGATGGGGCAGAATGTATACATCGCAGAATGTATACATCATCTTTCAAATCTTGAAGGCGAAGTGTGGTGGAAGAACAAATACACGAATATGAAGTATATAAAGGACTAACTCTTCCAACTTTCTGAGATGAAATCGCTTGAAGACGAAGCTGAATAAACGATTTGAATATAGAGAAAGTATGGGGTACAAAGTATCCTTATCATAAGAAGTGTAGGAAGCCACCACATATTGACACGTATAAACCATGTAACCATGTTAACTCTACCTAACTCAAACCCTGTGACTCACAATTCATGAAAGCTCGAAAGAAAAACCCATTCAATCAACTTATGTATCATATAACACAAATCCAAATCCCCATTAAAACCTCATTGAAACCCTAGATCTGATCTAGAAAGGAAAAACAAGAGCACAATTGAAATTACCTTTGATGCTTGTACCCTAATTGATTCAGCTTAGATTTGACCAATATTATCATCATCATCATCGTCATCATCATCGTTGTCATCATCATCATTATCATCACCACTACCACCACCACCATGAACCAACCGTTGACACCATAAGCAACACCATATCGGCTTATACTGGGAACTGATTATTATTATTGTTGGTGGTGGTGGTGGTGGAGAAATAGCGGGTGTTGATTGAAAAGAATGTGGTAGGGGTTTGGATGAGTGGAGGATTGGGAGGTCTGTGTTGAGATTTAAGAGGAGTTGGTGAAGATTTGAGCGAGTGAGTTTGTGAAGCTTTGAGATGGATAGGGGTCAAATTTATATGGAAAGGTGCGTTTGATTTGTGTAAAGGGGCATTTGATACATCCCAACTTAAACTGGGTTAACTTAATGGTGCGTCCAAAAAATTTGGTGCGTCCAGAGTTTTGATGTATTGTGTCATAAATTAAGGTGCGTTCAACTTAAATTGTTCTACACATGGTGCGTTATATGTATTGGTGTGTTCAAGTTGTGAAAATTAAATGTGTCAATAATGTTATATTGTCAATTACTATTTATTAATTAGGTACCTCTAAAATTTTCAAACATTTTTAATGAGTGCTTCTAAATTTTCAATGAGTGCTTCCAAACTTTTTAATGAGTGCGTTTAAATTTTGTACAATGAGTGCGTTTAAAAGTCTCTGTTTTCACCAACTTCATCTTCTTCCTCTGCAACTTATTTTAACCTAAATTTTATGTTTAATCATACTTATTGAAACAAAATCGAAAGTATTTGACAACTATTACGAGCGTTTATTCATAATTGTTATGTTTTTTCGTATGATTAAAGCGTTCTAGTGTAAATCTTTGTTTTTATAAATTTTTTTCGTTTTCGTTCATTGTAATCGAATGTTTTTTGTTATTTTGATTGTGTAATCATTCAAATTGGTTTAATCGATTTCAAGTGTTGAAATTTTTTGTTTTCGATTGATTTTGTTGTTACGATTTGAAAAAAAAAAATTTAGACGGTTTTTCATAATTTACCCTTGGTTAGTTAACCCAAGTATGATTAGGGTTTTAATCTGCATCCAGCCATCTTGTTAATCTAATGGCTGAGATTGCTTCTTACGCTTCTTACGTTAAGAAGCTTGTACGTTATCTTTTCCCTTATTTAGCTATTTACGGTTGAATGTATATAAAGTATGTGTATAAGAAATGGGTGCTTTTTTTGAATTTATATTATTTCTATTTTTTAAACCCAACAGTAACAGCTTTTAAAAAGTGATTTTTTTAACCTATAGTGATAACAGGTGGGTTTTTGGTCTTGGATGACGAGGTTAGTTAAGGGGGACATGGCGCTATCAGATTTGGGCACGGGTACCTCCTACCAGCTACGGTAATACCGCCGCCACCGATGCTGGTAGGGTCCCGTGAACCATTAGCTGGTTCTAGTTAATGGGCTGGTAACTATTAATAAATAATTGCAACGGTCGAATTTTAGTATTTATTTTATTACTTTTTTGACCGTTTGAATTAATTTAATATAAAAACGGTAACAATTTTTTGACCGTTTATTTTCACAGTAGTATATATATGGTGCAACGCTAATTTTTTCTACTAAAAAAAGTGTTAATTTTCCATCTTCAAGTTGATCAAAAAATGGCAAACCAAAACCCAAATCCAATCCAATCTCGCCCCCAACAAAACGTGTGCAACCATCAGGCTGGAACTTGGAGGAAGAACTCGTCTTGGTCAATAGTTATATTACTATCAAGAGCAAGGAGGAATGGTGCGATCGAAAACATTTTGAAAGCGTTGTCACAAGATTCAATGAACAAATGGGAGAAAAAAATCGTTCAACGGACGCGATATATGGAAAGTATGTATCTTAAAGTCGAAGTGCACAATATTTGAGCAATTCTTCGTAAATGCGTGAACGAGAATCCGGTTAAAACGATGATGACTTGATTGAAGTGGCTCGTAACCAATACCGAAATATACATAATGATAACTACCTGAGGGTTGTGGTTTTGGAGAGCTATGAGTGGACGATTTTCTAATATAGTCGTGTTTCTACTATTTATTTATGTTTTTTAATAATGGTTTGATGTTAATGGATTGATGTTTATTTTATGCTTTTTTATGTACATGTATTTTTTAATATTATGCAATGTAGTGTTTTATAAAAAAAGTACAAAACATAAAAAATACAAAAAAAAAACATGATAAAGTCCTCGCACATCTTGAGCCACAACAGTTTTACAAACGACAAACAAACAACACTAGAAAAAGAAATACAGAGTTAATTCAGTAGCACTGAATTAAGAGAAACAATGAAAACGTCACTAGTAAAATAAAGTACATATGCCATAAAAAAGCAATATAACCCATAATCACCTCAGAACAAGTCACCCTAACAGACCTTCTATCAGTATAAAAAAAAGTCTAAGCTCCTAGAATCAGCTACGATACAACCAAGCCGTCCTCAAATGGAATTAAGGGGGCATATTGTACAAGTTAAAATACCACAGCTCTCCACCCTTCCCCTCCCCCTCCCCATCCCCAATTGAATCTTTCCATCCGCAGTAAAAAAAAAAAAAAACCTAGAAATTTATACAATCGAAATAAAAATGTCAGACAACATACCATTCGAAATCCAAGTGCAAATCATGGAGAGGCTTCCTGTGAGATCGTTAATCCAGTTCAGATCTGTCTGCAAAGCATGGAAGTCTCTCATCGACAGCTCTCATTTCATTACTGGTTATGACACACAGCTGCACCATTTGCTTGTAAGTTCTACTGATTATTCAGTTGATGTTGAGGGAATATATGTTTCAATTGTTGATGATGATACCTTCCCGCAGCAGAAAGTTTCCCCTGCTATTCCCCTCTTGGTTAGCATGTTTCATTATTCATGTATATATTGGCATGTCTAAAGGCTTATTGTGTTTGTTCGGTCATCGTCTTGGAAAGGACATCACTGTTCTTTGGAATGTTTCTATTAGTAAAGCTGTTGTGTTGTTGTGCCTGATATGGGAGATGCGGTATTTGATCCGTTTTTAGGTTTTGGGGTCTGTGGTGAGACTAGTGATCCCAAGATCGTCAAGATTAGACATATTGAAGATTTGTGCGAGGTGGAAAATATACCCGACTGCATGCCATGGCAAGTTGAGGTTTTTACATTAAGCACCGGGACGTGGAGAGTCCTTATAGTAGCATTCTCCCTCGTAAATCAATTCAGTTTTTCCAGAACCACGTAGTTGTAGATGGGTTTCTTTATTGGCTTGCTGTTGATTGGAATATCATGGATGGTGAACATATTGCTTGTAATCTGATTATTTCATTTGATATAAGTATTGAGGAGTTTAAAGAAGTAACCTCCCTGATAGTTTAGCACAACATCAAAACAAATTGTCCATCTCTAAGCTAACGAAGTCTCTTGCTGTGCTTGAAAACAACGATGATGAGACCGTTGTATGGATAATGGAGGGCGGTATTTCAGAAACGTTCACAAAGCTATTCACCATTTACACACCTGCTGAAGCCGTACTAAAAGTACTGGAATTCAGGAAGACCGGTGAACCTGTAATTGAATATGGCTCCGAACTGGTTGATGATTCATCGCTTGTTGTTTACGACCCCCACTCGAAACACTTCAATAATGTTGAGATTAATGAAAGAGATTCATATTCTGTGTATGCCTACAATGAAACACTACTTTTGCTTGATCAACCAGAATTTACTATTTATAACGAAGGTAAACGCTGCAGTCTAATGCGTGGAGGTAAGAACACATGGCTTTTGTAGCATACATACAAGGTATAAACAAATAGCATGGAAACAAGGATTGAAGCATACGTGCAAGGTAAACGGTTCATTGACTCTTGATCTCAGTTTGTAGGAGTTTGAAGTGGCTTTCTTGTTGATTTGGAGCATGGTAGCTGTAACTACTTACAAGTTACCTTATCTTGATCTCAATTGGTAGGATAATGCACTTGTGCTTGTAGATTTTGATTTCTAGTTTGTGTGCTATATTTCACAACTTTATGGAAGTTTGATGGGCTTACTTTGATTAAAGCTGTGATAAATTTAAGTAGTAGGGACATGTCTAAATAACAGCTTGGAACTTACCTACTTGAACCAAGAAGGTGACTAATAATTCTGTTGAGTTTAGCTATTTTAGGATAAAATAAATATGGATGACCTGTAGTTGTCAGTCCTCCCATCTAAATCTGCTAATTTGCACTCAGTGAGACTACACCATGATTAATGGAAATTATAAGGCATGAAGTGACAACTTGAAATTTGTGAAATGGAACAATTGAACAAAGCAAAATAATCTGTGATAAGCATACTGCATACAAACTGTTAGAAAAAAATAATGTTTGAACTAAGTAAAACTAGATTGTGACATGAAATGAAAGAGAATTGAGAATAAATTAGTTTATACAATTTGCATGGGACTAAGTAAAACTAGTAATTGTGACATGAAAATACATTGTAAAAATGCATATTTCAACTTGATTAATCTTGCTACGTGTTTCTCCTGTAACAATCCATTTCTACATTTGAGAAAAAAAAAGTTTCACTCTTTAATCTGATGCCCTGCAGCTTTTAAGATGTCCCACTAACCATTGATTGACATTTCACCCCATCCACCATTCCCATTGAATTCAAATGACCGGAACTATAGTCATATTGATCATAAGTTGGATTTTGACCTTTTTACCAGTGCAATTGAAATGACAGTTGACCTTATAATCAGGTCAACAATTTCTCATTTGCCTGTTACAACTATAAACAAGGCATTGATCTATGATCTATAAACAATTTCTCATTTGCCTGTTACACATGGATTTTGTAGCATACATACCCCCAATAGCATGGAAACAAGGATTGAAGCATACATGCAAGGTAAACGGTCATTGGCTCTTGATCTCAGTTTGTAGGAGTTTGAAGTGGCTTTCTTGTTGACTTGGAGCATGGTAGGTGTAATTACTTACAGGTTACATGATTCTTGATCTCAATTGGTAGGAGAATGCACTTGTGCTTGTAGATTTTGATTTCTAGTTTGTGTGCTATATTTCACTACTTTATGGAAGTTTGATGGGCTCACTTTGATTAAAGCTATGATAAATTTAAGTAGTAGGGACATGTTCTAAATAGCTACTGAAGTGGGAGGTTCATGTCAAAGTCAAAATAATCACTAAAACAGCTTGGAACTTACCTACTTGAACCAAGAAGGTGACTAATAATTCGGTTGAGTTTTGCTATTTTAGGAGAAAACAATACAAATGACCCATAGTCGTTAATCCTCCTATAAACCTGTCAATTTGCTTTCAGTGAGACTACACCATGATTAATGGAAATTATAAGGCATGAAGTGACAACATGAAAGCTGTGACATGGAACAATTGAACAAAAGCAAAAGAAGCTTTGATTATGTTGATAGAATAATCGAAGGTGTGATAATCATTACTGGCATATAAACTGTTTAGAAAAATCATGTTTGAACTAAGACCACAATGAAATGAAAGAGAATTGAGAATAAATTAGGTTACATTTAATTCTTGTATATACAATTTGCATGGGATTAAGTAAAACTAGTAACTGTGACATGAAAATACTTCGTAAAAATGCATATTTCAACTTGATTAATCTTGCTACATGTTCTCCTGTAATAATCCATTTATACATTTGAGATAAAAAAAAAGGTTTCACTCTTTATCTGAATAGATATACTCATATACCACTGTCAGTAGTTTCCATAGCAGCTGTTAAGATGCCCCACTAACCATTGATTGAAATTTTACCCATCCACCATTCCTATTGAATTCAAGTGACCGGAACTATAGTCATATTGACCATAAGTTGGATTTTGACCTTTTTACTAGTGCAATTGAAATGACAGTTGACCTTATAATCAGGTCAACAATTTCCCATTTGCCTGTTACAACTATAAACAAGGCACTGATCCATTATCGTCGCACAAGGACTGACTCATGACCGACTTAAGGGAAAAGATAAAAGTTTTGGACTTTCAGTTTATTAGACATAAATATATATTAGTGTTATATTAGAGGGTCTTATGTGTACATTTACTATCTATTTATAGTCTTGTAACTCTCTATTGTAATTATACAATAATCAATACAATTACAAATTTCATATGGTATAGAGCTTTTTGCTCCTGGTTCCAAAACCTAACTTCCGTCATACACATAAACCCTAGTTCTGGTTCCTGTTCTCGATCAGTGCACAGCCACAATCACCAGACCTTCTGTCTCCTGTCACAACACAGCAGCAGTAAGTCCTTTTTTTCTCCCTGTTACAACCCTGGTTCTGTTTCTTTTTCAAATAACCACATTATCACCGAAACCTTCCTCATGGCTATTACTTTTTTCACCACAGCAGATAAAACCAATCATAATTCTCATAAATTTGGTTTTAAACTCAGCCCTACCAATTATGGGTATTAGAAAACTATGATCAAACCTTTTCTTGTCACCAATGGTCTCATGGGTTACATTGATGGGACCATTTTTTGTCCATCACCAACCATTACAACCACCTCTTCGTCAGACAAAGAACCTGCAGCACCACCAATTGCTCATCCAAACCCTGATTACTCTGCCTGGATTGCCAATGACGCTCATGTTCGTATGTTGCTGCTGTCCACAATTTCTGAAGCGAGCCTCTTTCAACCAGGTACAGGGTGACACCTCTCGTGAATTATGGCTTTCATTGGAGCGTGCTTACGCACCACATACATCTTCATGAGAATATACTCTTAAAACCCAGCTGCTCAAACTTGAGATGAAACCGGAAAACAACGGCTGCCTATATTACTCGAGCACAAGAATACTCGGATGCCTTAACAAATATTGGTGAGCCTATGAAAGAAAAAGATGTTGTGTTGATTATTACAGGTCTTCGGGAAGAATACAACTCTCAGAAGCCCACCCTGATTGCGAGACACCCTCATGTTACCATGGTTTTAAAAAGCATGCTTAAGCGCAAAGCGCACCTAGGCGCAAATCCGTGCGCCTTATGTAACCCTAGGCGAGCAATGTACGAAATGCACAAGAAAAGCGCAAAAAGCGCATGAAAAGCGCAAGAAAAAAGCGCAAGAAAAGCGCGCATTTTGTACACATGATGTTTTTGTGCTTAAAATTGTTATACATGTAGCTAAAAAGGTTGTGCATTTTAGTTAAATCATATATATACCTTATTTGTATCTGTATTTTTAGTAAATAATGCTAAAAACCTATAGCATATATAAAAAAATTATATAATTGTCTTGCGCCTCGCGTAGAGGTGTACAAAAAAACCGGTTTTGAAAACCGAACCGGAAAAAAACCGGAAAACCGGTTAGACAAAAACCGGTTTTTGTTCAAACCGGTCCCAAACCGACCCGAGTTACCGGTTCCGTATAGGTTTTAGGTTTTGGAGATTAGACCGGGTTGAAAACCGGTTTGGCAAAAAAAAACGGTTTTGGAGGAAAAAACCGATTTAGGCAATGTATTTTGATTCTAGGATGACCGGTTTGGCAAAAAAAACCGGTTTAAAAACCGACCCAAATCGGTTCCGATCGATGGTTCTCTTCGGTGCTAAAAACCGGTTTGAGGAAAAACCGATTTAGGAAAAACCGGTTTTAAAACCGGTTCGGTTTTAAAAAAAAAACCCTGTTTGTACATCTCTAGCATCGCGTACGAAAAGCCCACCGCTTTTGCGCTTTGCGCCTCGGTTTTAGACCTTGTCGCTTTTGTGCGCTTCGCGCTTTTTAAAACCAAGCCTGTTACTCGTCTGGAACTTCCTGGATTACTTGCTGATCATTAATTTATGACAAAAAAGGCTGATGACCAAACTTGGTTTTATGCCAAAGGTCGTACTATCAAATTAGTTAAATCATTAATGATAAAAAAACCTTTGGCATGATCCAACTTTATCTCCCCAATACTTGTACTACCTCCTACTACTAGAAAATGTACTTAGGGACCCTCAACATCCTCTTGATATGATCATGGTAGTCTGAAATAGACCAGAAACCAAGACCATTAAATTTTTTAAAAGAGTTAATAGCCAAAATCATCCCTAAGGTTTGGTCATTTTGCCACTTCAGTCCAAAACTCAAACCTTTTACATCTGGGTCCTTCAGTTTTATTTTTCTTGCCAAATTCGTCCCTGACAACGGTTAAGTTATGGACTGAAGTGGCAAAAGTGACCAAACCTCAGAGACGAATTTAGCAAAACCCAAACCTTTTTTGGGACGAATTTGGCAAAAAAATAAAATAAAACTGAGGACCCAGATGTAAAAGGTTGGGTTTTGGACTGAAGTGGCAAAAGTGACCAAACCTCAGGGACGATTTTGGCTATTAACTCTTTTTAAAACAAATGGATTTAATCATACAGAAATGCTCAGGTGAGAGTTAAAAAGGAACCAAAGATTTTTTATAATACCATATATCTCCTTATAACACCAATGCAACCCCATATACCCCAATCCCATCCTACCTCACATACTCTACACGTAAGTCGCAACACTTGAAAGTATATTTAAAAAAATAAATATTTCAAATTTTGTTTGACCCTACCACCCAGAAACTCACTAGACTCCAAACATGTCTAGCTTATATCAACACATCACTTCACTTAAGGATGTAAGACCAATGAGTATATAAAAGGAGTTTCATAATCCATAAAAAGATCTCTATATTTTATGTAGATAGCGTGATTTTAATATTTTTGATGTAGTGTTGTAACTTGTCTTTGTTCTGATTTCTCACTTCTTGCTGACCCATTTCTATATATTTCATAGATTTCCGCAAAAGAAAATAAAAAGATCTCTAACCACTTTATCCTGTTAGACATTCCATTTCCATTTTGTGGTCACTGCACCAATACCCATATTGAACACACCTGTTGTTTCTGATTTTCTTATGTACTAACCATTACCCAACATTTTTAACCTAAAATTATGAAAACTTACAACTCCGAAACATCTTTAATTCAACTATTATACTTCAGCTTTTAGCCCAGTAGTCTTGGTCTAATAGTCTCAACAATTAACTTACTCAAATCAATGCCACTTCTTTGTTGATCTTGAAGCAATCTGTGGTTTCTTTCTTACCATATTTAATAAGCGTAGCAGCAATGGCCAATCGTTGAGGATGTTCCAAACATTCTTCTTAGCAGTGATTTTGTGCATTTAGCAATAACTTGATTCCAAGAATCAGGCATATTGTTTAATTTCCCTATCACTATTGTGTTTTACTAAGCATAACTCCTGGAATAAGTGTCGAACTATATAGTATAAAGAATTCAACAAGAAACTTTTCATCTTTTTTGTCTTTCATTTGATGTCTCATGAATTGTGTAATATGTGCTCTGTAGAGGTGGCAAAATTGATCCAAAGACTAAGCTTTGGGTTTATTCGGACATTAATTTTAAGGTGATGGGTCATTTTGGGTTAGATATAAGTTTTAGTGGGTCATAGTGGGGAAAACTGAAAATAGGAAAAAAAAATGAAAAATGGGTTAGGATAGGCAAATGTTTTTTATCATCTCCCTCAACATCAAATCCCATGGTATGCCGCTGGCCAGAACAAACGCCATTGATTTCAGATTCCATGGTATGCTATATCTGCTATATTGCTATCAGTTTTGATTTATACCAACATAATTGTTTGATTTTTAATTTTTTTTTCGTCTTGGTTTAATCGTTTTCTTTGTGGGCTTGTTAGCTGGGTCAATCTTTTGATTTTTTCATTTGGACGTAACGGTATTGCTGGAATGAAATCGATGCATTTATCTTTTTAACAGATTCTTGTAACAACAGTTTAAGAAACTGCATCATACAATGAATAGAAGTTAGATCAGATTGACACCAAATAGCGAAACAGGACAAGTTCAATTAAGAAGACGTGAATCTGGGTTATACATTCTCTATAGACCAGGAACGTCACATTGTCACAGATGCATTTCATACAGAATGATCCGTAGCCATTTTTGTTAGAACATGTTCCGATCTGGGACCATAATGACAATTTGTTAAGAGGGCGCTATTAGAGGAGCATACATTTTGCATATATCTCTTTCTATTCATTGTGATTAGTTTGTATAGTCTCCTATATTTAGGAAATCAAGTTTACTTTATATCTCTTATAACTCGACGCCAAAAAGTTCAACTTTGTTTGGGTCGCATAATAAATACAATGCTATTAAAAAATATATAGTTATAATTAATTATCATTGTAAACAATAAATAACAAGTTTCAATCAAGTATACAAGTCATTACAAGAATATAATAAATTTTATTTGAGAGATTTTCTTATCCTGCCCATTTGATAAAAATATGTCCTGTTTTATTTTATATAAAAAAGAAACAACAAACTTTATATGACCCACTTGTGCTTTAAGATGCTGGAAGTGAGAATGGCTTTCTTGTTATTACTTCAAACATAATTACTTTATCTACTACTAAAATATATTCAAGAAGGGCAAACTTAAACAGGTAGTAATGTTGAAGCTGGAGGTTTTGCAGGGTATGATTTAGTCAGAATAATCAAGAAAATTGTTCCGTTGGCTTTTAACCGTAGGATGAACCATAGTCAGTTGATCTGAATCTGACTATATAAATCTGCCGATTTGTACGGTTTTAAGGGGTGGTTTGATCTGTCCTGAATGGACCTGTTATGATAATTTTATACTACCCCAAACAACCTGCAGGTTCTCCCACTTCAGTAGATGTTTTGAGCCTTAACTTTATTATATCCTCTCATTTAATTGCATAGAATTTAGGGGTGTTTATTGGTTTGGGTTCAGTTTCTTCACCAACCTGTTTCTCAGACTATTAATTATACCGTAGATTTTGCATTATGATCTTTAATAGTTTAGAAAACAAAAAACCCTTTCAGAAATATTCAACACCCACGACAGCTATGTTCAGGATTATCAGGTGCAGCTGAATGTTATTACAGATTATCCCTCCATTATATCCGATTGTGTTACTGCTAAATTGTCAATGCAGATGTTGGTTGAGCCAGTCAATAAAAGCCAACTTTAAGATAAATTGGTCATTTGCGGAACCTTTAATGTCTTGGTCGTTCTGCGGCTCACAGACAGAGATAGTCAGAGATTGTCAATTGTTGGTGGGTGGAGGGTCATAGTCAACAACACTCTCTTGATAGTCACATGGTGAAAAATCATTCAATAGCTATGCAATGAAAGCCTTCTTTACTATGGTCAACATATATCAACGCTTGAAGCATTTCCTTATACCTTTTTTTTCCTGAACAACAAGCTAACAATTTGAAGGTGAAAACACTAATTAAATTTTCCGAGGACTTCTCATCTCACAAAAGAGGAACCAAACTCAACACGGTTCTCTCTTCCTTCGACACCACTTCAAGGTGTTGAACTGAGGCCACTACACGCTCCCTAAACATTCGATATTTCATTGGTGGCTTTGGTTTTAGTCTCGAATATCCCCCTTTAGCTTGAAGTTGAACTCAGGGACTATTGAATTTCTTTGGCATGGGTTTTACAATAGGTATGTAGTTGCAGCATTCAAACTATGAGTTTTATACAAATAGAAGGTTATATTTTTTATTTTATTTTTACTTATAGTGGGATCTTAGGATCTTAAAAGAATCAAATTGGTAATGTTGTAGTAATCCAAACATTTTGATGCCATGGATATGGAAACATATAAACCCAACAATCTCCCAAGATAAAAGTCAACTCTTTAAAACACAGTGGAAGTATGGTTATCAAAGAGGAAGTTTACATGTGACAACTGATGGATTTTTTTTTTCCAAATTCAATTGGGATTTAATTAACATTTTTTGAAGTGTTTTAAGGTGCTGTTTGTTTTTCAGAGGTAAAAGGTCTCCAGTCTGTAAATCACATCTGCAGAGATATATAGAAGAACAGGTGGACCAAACCTCTGCAGTCTGCTAAAATAAATTGCTTTTTTAAAGCAATCAATATTTTTTCAACATTGAAATAACAACAATAATATTTTTCTCAAATAACAACAATAACAATTTTCAAATAATTTATTCCATACTTTGCATTAATTGTTCGGTAATTTCATCATGTAACTGAGTCATATATTTCCGATTCGATGCAGTACCATGTACTTTAATCTCTTCTTCATCAGCATCAACGTGCGCATGCCTATTTCCTAACGACAGATTGGGTTAATCGTATTCTAGAAAGAACTCATCGCTGAAGCCCTATTTCCCTATAAAATTATGTAGCGTGAAACATGCAATGGTAATGTTCCTTTGTGTAACCAACAAAAATGGTGTCATCCTCTTCAATATAGGGAATTAGGTTTTCAAGACACCAAAAGCACCCTCAATGACGTTCCGAAGTTTTGCACGTGCATGGTTAAATTTCTCTTTATTGGTCAATGCACGTTTCCATCAAAAATCTCCGAGCCAATACCTCACATTACGATCTGGAGCCATAAATCCTCGTATTTGAGCATATGCAGCTTCACAAAGATAATATTTCTCTGTAAAGAAATACAATTAGTTGAGGTATTAAATTAAGATAGAAATATTTAACAAACTATAAACATACCTGGTTGTGGAATCAGGAATGGTGCATGCAGATCTGATAATGCCTCTGACAAAATTCTAGCTTCATGTGCTACCCCTTCCCAGCCGTCCACAATGAACGTAAAAATCATGTTGAAGTTACAAATTGCTAATATTTATCAAAGTTCCATCTAGTGCACCAACCGCACCTTTAAAAACCCGTCGTAGCCTCTTGTTATGTCCTTAAATTTTTGTCCAAATCAAAGTGCTATATAATCTAGAAATCAAAATGTTTCATGAACAACTAATATCCACAAGCATATATACTCACAACTAGTATCAATCTCATTATCTAAACACACACAAAAATATACAATACTCACAACTAAAATAAAAAAAGTATACAATATTCACAACTAATATCGACAAACATAAAATCAAAATGCTTCATGAACAACTAATATCAACAAGCATATATACTCACAACTAATATCAATCCCATCATCTAAACAAACACACAAAAAGTATACAATACTCACAACTAATATCGACAAGCATATATACTAAGTTACTAACAACTAAAATCAAAATGCTTCATGAACAACTAATATTGACAAGGATACTCACAAACAAAAAAAATATTTATACAGTAAATAATAATACAATACTCACAAACAAAAATACAAAAAAAAAACACTAATTAAAAAAAAGTAACACAAAAAAAACAAACATACCTGATTAAAAACACGGACTAAAAAAAGAAACGAACATACCTGTAGAAGAAGAGGGGTAGGCTGGAGGAGGAGGGAGGTCGGGACGGGCTGAGGGGGAAGAGGCTCTAGGGTTTGAGAGGAAATGAGGTTTGAGACGGTCTGACAAATGAAAAAAATGAGAGAAGAGGTTGAACCATGTCTGCCCCAAGAAGAGGACGCACGAACATTTTAAAGGGTAGATCTTCTAAAAAAACAAACAAGCAAACGTCTGCCCGCCCTCTTCTTGGCGTAGACAAAAGAGGAACAGAAGAGGTTTTAGCAAAAAAAAAAAAAACAACCAACCTCTAAGTTGGTAATTTTTATAAATTGTATGTCCCACTTAATGACGTTTAAACCATTGTTTTCAGGTAAATAACCATAAATGGAGGATCAAGATTAGATGCGAGCCTCAACATGTTTTAATAGATTGAAACTCCAAACTTAAGATAGAAAAAAACAAGATTAGATGCGACCTCATTTTTAATCATTTTACATTGTACAATGCGTATCTAATAATATTAAACTAGAAAAAAAAGCCAAAAATGGGGTAATAGAAACCCGAAATAGGGTATGTTAAGAACTAGAATCAAACCCTACCTAGACCCGGCGTATTTTGGTCCAATAATCGTACCAGAACTAAACGGTTGTATCAATATCCGGAACTAATTATTAAAATTACTCTCTTTGTGTACCTATAGTGTTAGTAGCCCAAAGTTACAATTGCCATTTGACGAGATGGTAATAAGATTTTTACTTTTAAAAGGGCCCACAAAACGGCCCAAAAAATCATATTATTGGATCGACTCAGACTTGTTTGATGAGTTAAAGTGGATCTTGAAACAATATATCGATCGCTTCTTCACCTCCTCTGCAGTCTATCCAATATCTTCCATTCCACTATGTCTATGTTATAAGGAAAAAAAAAACCCTATAATCATGCGGAAATAATCAAGCGGCTTCCTATCAGATCGTTGATCCGATCCCGTACCGTCTCGAAAGCATGGAAGTATCTGATTGACAGCGCTGATTTCATTCTTCATTATAGCGCCCAGCAGCAACATCTGCTTGTAAGGTATGATAAATATAATGAATCAGGTTGTAATGATAAGCAACAATATTTTTCAGTTGTGGATGATGATACTTTTCCCATGCACAACGTTTCCCTTAATCCTCCCTTACTCGTTAACATGCTTCCCTTTCATAGAATAATCGGCAGCTCTCATGGCTTGTTGTGTGTCTATGGTTCGTATTGTGATTCTCCCTTATCTGAAACCCACATGGCTGTTCTTTGGAATCTTTCAGTTAGGAAAGTTGTTGCTGTTGTTGTCCCTAACGTCGCATTTGGAAAATATATAACTCTACTAGGTTTTGGGTTTGTGATGAGACGAGTGATCCTAAGATTGTCAAGACTACACATCTTGGTGATTGGACCGGGGTAGAGACTATACCTGACAACATCCCATGGCAAGTTGAGGTTTTCACATTAAGCACCGGCGCATGGAGAAGTCCTTATGGCAATCTCCCTCCTAAGTCTGCTAAATTTGATTGCTCTCAAGTGGTTGTAAATGGGTTTCTTTATTGGCTTGCTATTGATAGGGTTGCCACAGATGGTGGATTTGAAGAATATAATCTGATTATTTCATTTGATTTGACAAGTGAGGAATTTGAAGAATTAAGCCTCCCAGAGAGTTTAGCATTCGACAGATATCAAGACGACTTGTACGTTTCTAAGCTAAGGAAGAATCTTGTTTTGCTTGAACGCGATGAAGATGGGACTGTTCTATGGATGATGGAGGGCGGTATTCAAAACGTGTTTAAAAAGCTTTACACCATTTACACACCTGTTGACACTGAATTAACAGTATTGGAATTTAGGAAGAGTGGTGAAATCATAATTGAATATGGTTTTGAATGGGTTGATGATCCGTTTCTTTTTGTTTATGAACCCAACTTGAAGCACTTCAATAATGTTGAGATTAACGGAAGAGGTTCATATTTAGTGTATGCCTACATGGAAACGTTACTTTTGCTTGACCAGCCAAATTTTACTATTTATAACAATGGTAAACGCTACATTCAAACGCGTAGAGGTATAAATCAATAGCTTGGAAACAAGGATTGAAGCACAATCAAGGTAAATGATTCTTAATCTCACTTGGTAGAGTCTTCATGCACTGCTGCCTTTTTATTTTTATCTAAGTTGTGTAAATATATTTCACTACTATTTGGAATGTTGAACTTTGAAAGGCTTACTTTGATTAATGCTATAAAATCATTAATAAGTTTGAGTAGGGGCAGTGGGTGGACATTAATTAGGTATTGAAGTTGTAGGTTTTGTAAGGTATAAAGTAACTACATGAAATCTGTGAAATGGAACAAAAAACAAAACACTTTGATTATGTTGATAGGATAATGGAAGGTGTGATTAGTGTTGTTGTATACAAAGTGTTAAGAAAAATCATGTTTGAACTAAATCAGCAATAGATTGAAAGATAATTGAGATTTGAGAATATCTTAGTGACTTAGTTTACAATAATCATACTATATACAATTTGCTTTGGATCAAGTAAAAACTAGGAACTGTGAGATTGAAATACAATTTGCTTGGGAATTGGGATCAAGGAAACCTAACATTGGGCCTGACGGATCAGCCACACAGACTTGTCCTATTAAGACATACTTTAATTGGGTCCTGTACAAAATGAGTTGATAATCCTGTCCAAGACTTTTTAAAAATCCATTTAGAAATGAAAGTCCACCTACACCTATTTACATTCTATACAACTATTGTAAGGGAAACAATACAACACAAGCTTACAAACCAAAAAATGCAAGTCCAAATACTGTTCACTTTATCTTGTTGAGCATCCTTAACTTTCTAGTCAACATTGACATTTTGACCGGATGTGAATTTTCTGTCTTGCCCATTTACACCCTCATTTCTTCCTGTTTTTATCTTTCAATCTTATATGGTGTTTTGAAGTGCTTTTGACTTTTGAATATACCTCCCACTAAATTGTGTAAAATAATTGCAATTTAAGATCATCATAACCCATATATTGCCTTTGACTGCCCAGCAGAATTGACCATGTTGTGTTTTTTTTCTGGCTTTTGCAGCTTCCACTAACAAGTTTTGACGAGTCAAACTCATTCCTTCGCGTGGATAGGGTATCGATTCCTTTTTCTGTTTGATAGACATGAAATTGTGGATAGGATATCAATGTCTTTTCTGATGAGTCAAACTCATTCCCTATGGCTTTAGATATTGATGGCAAATTTGTTTACAACTTTTTGGAAGTTTGAGTGACTTTCTTGTTGATTTTGTTATTATTATTCCTTCTTGTGTTGAACATATTTTGATTAATGCTATAAGAAGTAAAGACAGGCTTTAAATAGTTACTGAAGTTGAAAGGTATGTATTCTATAATAGGCGGTTGCAATGGTTGTTTGTGTAGAATTATCAAGTTGTGTTTCAGACTATTAAATAGCGGTTGAATTTATGGAGGTTTTGCAGCTGTATTAGAGTACAAATAGAGGGGCCAAATTGGTGGTTTTTAATAGACTTTGTATATATATCTTGAAAAATAGGAATAATATTAGTGATAAGAATCATCCCAATGAGATAGGGGATTCTGTTGTAAATTGGTTATATAATGTACTCATTCATATGAAATCAATGAAGGATTATTATTCCAACATGGTATCATCCTAGTCATCGGTCCTCCTACCCCACCATTCTTTCTCATTGCCGCCTCTATACCTTCTTCTCCTATTTTCTTGCTTTCCTTCTTTCTGCAACTCACCGATCACAATTCTTCCTCACTTGAATCCCCTCATCCCTTCCATACATACCCAATGGATTCTAAAATACACCCGGCAATGACAGTTTCAAATATCCGCAACTTCATACCAATTACTCTTGAAGACGAAACCTCTCATTACATCACCTGGTCTGAACTCTTTCAGATCCACTGCCGCGCATATGACGTCTTCAATCATCTACAGCCAAAACCAACTGCTGCAGCCTCTTCGTCATCCACAACCGATGGCAAACAAACCACTCCGACTGTCGCTGACGCGCTACGGTCTCGTACAGACGCCATAGTTCTTCAGTGGATCTACGGAACCATCTCTAAAAGCCTTGTTCACGATATTATGAAGCCCGACAAACCGCGTATGATGCGTGGTTGGCTCTGGAAAATCACTTTAATGATAATAAACACACCAGATCCATATTTCTATCTCAAGAATTCTCAAACCTCAGTCTTGCAAATTTCTCTTCAATGTCTGCTTATCTCACGCACATCAAGTTACTTTCGGATCAACTTGCAGGTATCGGGACGCCCGTCGATAACGACCGGTTAGTCCTTCAATGTTTAGCGGGGCTTACAGAACAATACGACGGTATTTCTACAATGTTTGGCAACCGCAATCCCTACCGGATTTCTCCGAGGTCCGCTCCAGGTTGAACATGGAAGAATCGAAAAAGAAGAGACAAGCCACTTCTGCCGCTCATCTTTCGGCTACTGCCCTCGCGGCATCGGTCTCCTCATCTTCTACTCCGGAGGATAGATCCCGGGATCGTAGCCGCGGACGCGGCGGCAAAGTTCGGGGGAAAAGCCATATGCATCGGAACAGAACAGGGCAATCATACATTTCTCACCAACAGTCTAACCCTTCCCTAAATCATCCATATATTGTTTTTCCTCAAGCCTGGGCCGCTAATCAGTGAGCTGGCTTCATTAATTCTACACCACAACAAATACGGCCCACTAACCTCCCACTATGCCCATTTCCCTCTAAGCCCACAAATACAATCACTGCTGGACAAGGGATACTTGGCCCACGACCGGATCAGGCCTATCACACCGGGTACACTCTCCTACGGACATTGAACAAGCTTTGTACACCATGACATTGAACCCGCCCGACCACGGCTTTATGGACACAGGTGCCTCCGCCCACTCGGCCAACGAGCAAGGTATTTACTCTACGACTAATTTTAATACTTGCACTAATAAAAATATAATAGTGGGTAATGGCATGTCTATTCCGGTTTTGGCACAGCGTAACCAAGTCCTACTCCCTCCTTTTCCACCTTTAAAACTAAACAATGTCCTTTATGCACCCAATATTATCAAAAACCTTATATCTGTTAGACGCCTTACCACTGACAACTTAGTTTAAATTGAATTTGATCCATTTGGTTTTCTTGTGAAGGATCTCAAAACCAAGGCACCCATCCTCAAATGTAATAGCACGGGCGATCTCTATCCATTGACTCAACAATTCTCCACCAACTTCACCCAACTTACTGCTCTTGCTGCTGTGTCTAAGGAACGTTGGCATCAACGCCTAGGGCACCCCAGCAACAACCTTTTACATTCCTTGAAACAATTTTCTTTTATTAAGTATGGAAAAATAAATGACAAACTTTGTCAATCTTGTGTGTTTGGAAAAACTATTAAGTTACCGTTTATTACTTCTGTTAATCATACTTGTTTGCCTTTTGATATAGTCCATAGTGATCTGTGGACCTCACCCGTCCTTAGCACGGGTGGACACCGTTACTATGCACTCTTTCTAGACGATTTCACCAATTTTTTGTGGGCGTTTCCTCTAAGTCACAAGTCTCAAGTGTTTGCCACCTTCACTGCCTTCTATAATCTCATTCAAACCCAATTTGAACGGAAAATTAAACAATTCCAATGTGACAACGGTAAAGAATATGCAAACAACAATTTTTTTACTTTTGTAAACAAAACGGTATGCATTTTTGCTTCTCATGTCCTCACACATCCTCCCAAAATGGGAAAGCGGAACGCAAAATCCGCACCATTAATAATATGCTTCGCACACTTCTTGCCCAAGCCTCCCTTCCACCAAACCTGTGGCACCATGCTCTCGAAGCTGCCACCTACCTCCTCAATATCCTGCTGAGCAAACAACATGACTTCCTCACACCCACCTACCTCCTTTATCACTGCCTTCCCGAATACGAACACCTTCGCGTATTTGGTTGCCTGTGCTATCCCGTCACCCCATCCACTACCATACACAAATTAACACACCGTTCACAACCGTGCGTTTTCCTTGGCTACCCACCAAACCACCGGGGATACAAATGTTTGGACCTCAAAACAACCGGATTTTTATTTCTCGTCATGTCCACTTTGAGGAGTCCATATTCCCATACCAAATCCAATCCACCACCACCCCACCCAACTATGACTTTCTCACTCTCCCATGCCTTCGTTTCTGTGGCAAAAACATATCCACCCACCCACCCACATAATGACCTACCAACCGGCCCACCAAGCCCAATCTCTTCTAGTCCACGCGTCCCACCAAGCCCAAACCAAACTAGCCCACTTACCTCTAATTCTCCACACTCTTCCAACACAACCCCTCCTGGACAAAATGTATCGCCCACTGGCCAAACCCAACACCTAACGGCCAACAATACCAAGCTCAATTTCCCTCCCCTTCGCCAAGTAACCAAACCGGCCCAATACCATCACCCCCATCACCTACTCACTCTTCGGCCGATCATGAGAGCCCACCCCAAACCGAGAACTCTACTGCACCTCTCAGCCCACCCCCAGTACCGTCCCGAACCATCCACACTCGTTCAATGAGTGGCATTATTGAACCAAAACAACTCTTTAACCTGTCCGCCACAACCATCTCGCCTATCCCTAAAAACCCACAGGTTGCTTTATCCATACCGGAGTGGTACAATGCCATGCACCATGAATTTAGTGCACTTATTAAAAATAAGACCTGGGAGTTAGTACATCGCACACCTAATATGAATATTATACGCAACATGTGGCTTTTTAAACATAAATTCAGGTCGGATGGCTCGTTGGAAACGTATAAGGCTCGACTTGTTTGGGATGGACGCAGCCAACAACCAGGTATTAATTGCGGTGAGACATTCAGTCCGGTCGTTAAACCGGCCACCATTCGCTTGGTTTTATCCCTTGCTCTGGCACAGTCATGGAAGATACATCAATTCGACGTCACTAATGCTTTCTTACATGGCAACCTGGAAGAAACTGTTTACATGTATCAGCCTTTGGGATTCCGTCACAAGCAATTCCCGGATCATGTTTGTCGCCTTCAGCGATCTCTTTACGGCCTTAAACAGGCACCACGGGCATGGTACCAAAGGTTTACGGATTTTGTTACTCTCCATGGGTTCTAGCAGAGCAAGTCGGACAATTCATTATTTGTCATTCGCCAGGGCCATGACATTGCTTATCTTCTTATCTATGTCGACGACATCATCCTCACCACCTCTAGTGACCAACTGCGACACCGTCTTATGACTATTTTGGCCAGTGAGTTTGCTATGAAAGATTTGGGCCCACTTTCTTTCTTTCTTGGCATTCAAGTACAACGCACGGGTAACAAATTATTCTTGTCTCAGTCTGCTTATGCAAAAGATATTCTTCACAGAGCGGCCATGGACTCCTGTAAACCCGTCTCCACTCCTGTTGACACTCAATCAAAACTTAGTGCTGACACCGGCCCATTACATGATGATGCTTCCACATACAGGAGTCTTGAAGGAGCTTTACAGTACTTGACATTCACTCGTCCGGATATCTCCTATGCCGTACAGCAGATATGCATGCATATGCATGCCCCTCGTGAATCTCATTGGAATGCCTTGAAGCGCATCCTTCGGTACATTAAGGGTACCATTGACTTGGGTCTCCATCTCTCACCGGCTTCTTCACTTGCTCTTCGGGCCTACATAGATGCTGACTGGGCCGGCTGCCCTGACACTAGACGATCCACTTCTCGTTACTGTGTAATATCTTGGAGATAATCTCATTTCGTGGTCTTTTAAACGCCAATCCACTGTATCTCGTTCCAGTGCAGAGGCATAGTATCATGGCGTCGCCAATGTTGTAGCGGAAATTTGTTGGCTTCGCAACCTCCTTCTAGAGCTACATCACCCTCTTACCCGCGCCACCATTGTCTACTGTGACAATGTGAATGCCATTTACTTATCAGGAAATCCAGTTCAACACCAGCGCACTAAACATATTGAACTAGATATCCATTTCGTTCGAGAACAGGTTCAGCGCGGGAATGTTCGCGTCCTTCATGTCTCATCCCGCCATCAGATTGCCGACATCTTCACTAAAGGCTTGCCACGAGTACTGTTTGATGATTTTCGCTCCAGTCTAAGTCTTCGGCCACCCTTCGCTTCGACTGCGGGGGTGTAATAGACTTTGTATATCTTGAAAAACAGGAATAATATTAGTGATAAGAATCATCCCAATGAGATAGGGGATTCTGTTGTAAATTGGTTATATAATGTACTCATTCATATGAAATCAATGAAGGATTATTATTCCAACAGTTTTGGTCGGGTCGACAATGGTTTATGTCAAAATTAAGACAATGGATAAGTAATATACACATTATTAAGTCAACTTGATCTGGAAATAAGCTTGGAAAGTCCCTTTATGGTGACAAATAATGTTGTTTTCTTGACTTTAACCAGTTTAGGATGGATTACCCATATAAATATGTTAGGCGGTGTTTTCTTAGTTGGACTGTTAAGATAATTATGCAGCCAACACAATCTTAAATCAGTCAAATGGACCCGTTATTTAAGGACCAAGCAGGTCTCGGAATTTACTACCTCACTGCTCACCCTTTGTAACATCCCAAGTTTTAAAATCCATCCTCATATAACCGGGTGATGCCAGGGGGTGTTTTGATCCCTCTTGTAGACATCTCCTTATGCCAGGGAGCACTCACTTCACTCAAAACTTTGGCATGTTGTTTGTGTTTCCTTTTATTTTTTAGATTTCTAATGTGATTATTACACTTATTATTTTATGACATAACTATGTATTAGTTCGTTAACAGGTAATTTAATTATAAAACAACAAACAAAATTGATATTGCACTTTTCCACTTATCCATAGACTGGTTTGGTTCCAATTTATATATAAACCACAAACAAATTCAAAGAAAACCATTTTCAAGACCCTAATGGATAGAAGTTCACAATTTCTTTTGAGGTAGCATGTTGACATTCATATTATGTTGACACCAGAAGTATCAATAAGAAGGATGGTGCCCATAATGTAGAATCAAGATGTAAAGGTTGCACTTATTGTTTATGAATTATGAATCCTACTCGGTAGTGACTCATTCATGTTCTTGAAATTTATGGAAAAGCTTGTTCATTATTTGTGATTTTTACATGGAATCATTGCTTCTTGTCCAGTTCGATCCCAAAATATGACTTTTGGAGTAGGCAAGCATCACATTGCATGTCGATCGAACTCTTCCTTCTTTGCCTTCAATTGTATCTGTTTGCTACTACTGTTTTACCGGTCTGTTTGTCCCGAATAATTAATTCTCGCTGACCACGTCCTATGGGAATCATTGAATCAATAGCAATAAGCCCTGTTTGAAGAGGCTCATATACATTATATACTCAGATAGATACTTATATCTATTTAAGCAATAATAATTTGAGTAATAATAATTCTAATTTAGAATTATCAAATTATAATAAGTAAGATATCCTTATATATATAATAAGATATATAATATATCTTTATATTATCAATAATAAATATAAATAAAATCTAAATAACAATAAGTACAAATAGTACCTCATGTGACTATACTTGGTAAACGAGTTGATTATTCAGGGCTGTCAGTGATTGTCACTTTCATTACATCGTTGTGGATTGCCTCGCGAAATTGCAATAGAACTTTTCCAAGCAGTGAGATTTTCTTTCTATTACTTGTACAATGAATCAATTCTATATATCTATACTTACCATTATAGGAGAGTCTTGCGTGACGTAAGAAAGCTGAGGTGTCAATCATAGAGGTGAGCCAACAATGCCTTGATGATGCGAATAATGATATCATTAATCTGCTTAAAATATTCAATAAAATATGTGGCCACTCATTTATTTCACATCTGTTGAGCTTAAAACAATACCAATATCTGTTAGTTCAAATTTAATCTCAAAATTCAAATTTCAAAATCAACACCCCTAATACCAATATATAAATCTACTCTCTTTCTCTCTCTCTCTCTCAAATAATATACATCTGCTCTCTCGCTCTTTCTCTCTCTCAAACTATTCGTGGATTCACCATGGAGAGTCTTGACATAATCTCTTCAAGCTTCATCTCTCTATTTCTTCTTCCTCCCATCGTTATTTTTGTAGGCTAAACAAGACACATGAATCTGCTCTATACCTTCATCTCGTGTCCTGATGCTTCTAGACTTGAATCGGGAACCAATTACAAAGCTAAAGAAGGTATTTTTACTTCATTTTTCGGGGCAATTTTATGTTTTGTAGATCTACTGCTATACATGTGTATGTATTGATGAATATCATTCTTACTCTCTGCTTCGACATCAAGTGTATGATCCGTTTCTAATTCTTTGTGTTTGTTGGTGTGCTCATAAGGTGTTTGATGAAATACCTGTTAATGTTTTATTGTTGTTTTCATGTTATAGGTCCTAGAATTACTCAACAGGATCAATGATGTGAAGTCACGACTAATATCAAAAGGTTTTTTTGAAAATTAACTTTCATTACACGTGCACCGCCTCTAGCCGATGAGGCCACAAAAACTACAACATATACAAAGGATATTCAACCTAATTTTTCCATACAATGCCTTTCTCATTCGATCTAATTCTAATCCAAAGGAACAACATCGACTTGAGACTTTCCACCGCCTCCATGGCACTAATCTCCTTCCGGTCAAATCTAATGTCGTTTCTAGCCCTCTATATCACCCAACACGCGACCAAAACAATCCCATGCATAATCTTCTTGGCTCTTTTTTCACTGCTAGCGGTCTTATAAACAGTCAGTAAGTCTCGAACGTGAAACGCAAATATAGGATCTATTCGACACCATCTACTAATCCATCTCCAAACCTCAGAAGCAAACCAACAGGAAGTAAAGATGTGCAGCGAACTTTCCGTATCATAATTGCATAAGACACAAACTTCATCATCAATTTTTACACCTCTCCTTTTGAGCGCGTCAACTGTTGGGATACGATCCATCTCTGCATGCCATGCCAATATGTTACATTTTAATGGAACCCAAGAAAGCCACTTGAAAGTTATGTGAATCTGCTCATCGATCTCGGCCCTCATCATTTCCTTTACAGCCTTCACAATAAAGCTGCTCTCATTATTTCGAGTCCATTTCCAAACCTCATCTTTTTCTCAAACACTAAACCAAATCAAGAGCTGAATTAAGAAGCAATCATTCTGCCCGAGTTGGTTTTCGGTGATGGTGGAGCCAAGACTAGTCAATTGATCATAATAGAGTTTCATAGCTTGACAGTAGGCGGACATGTTGGGAAATTGTTCTTGACGGGTATTGAAATATTTGTTTTGTAGGATGATTGTGCGGGCGGCTTGGCTATCAAGGAATAAATTTCTGAGACGACACCAAGCATCGTAGGCGGTTGTGTTGGTTATCATGATGGTATGGACAAGATCTTTAGTGATGATGCCGTGAATCCATTGTAAAACAATGGCATCGATACGTTCCCATGACTCAAGATGGGATGGTTTTGCCGGTTCTTTGTCTTTTTCGGTGGAGGAAGAGGAGGTGGCGGGACGGGGTTGAAGATGGTCGTAAACTTCATAGGCTTTTGCAGTGGATGGTGAATAGTTAGGCCCACGTGTTATAGTGTTCGGTTTGACAGTCTAGGATGATGGGGATAAAGTTTTTGATGTTGGTAACTGTGACTGCAGGGTGAAGAGTGGAAGGAAAAAGGTGTTCGGCCGAAAAAAATTAAAGCCGGACAGAGGGTATGCGACGGTTGGGGATGAGGAAAAAAGATTAGGGTTTAGGCTCTTGATACCAAGTAGAATTATATGGATCAATTATTGACTCTTTTAAGGGAAGAGATAATCACAAAATAATTATAGAATAATCTTCCTAAATTACAATTGGAATATTCTAGATTAATATTCCATTAGAACGTGATGTAAAATATTATAATACTAGATTTTATCCCGGGAGCGTCCCGGGGTTGAAAAATATAACAATTCTAATAATACTAATACTAATACTTCTCTTGATTAAGTATACCTATGCATCTTTATAAGAGTAAAATTCCAATGATAGAATGGCGAATGGGCTGAATTTCAACATCGTAGATAAGAACCTGGTTTAAAAGAAAAAACATGATTAATGAATAACCTGAACACTTTTTGTTTTTTTTCCCGTATGAACGAAACCCCACAAAAAATAGTCGTTTTTTTTCTCCGTTTTTTATATAGCACTATGGTACTCGTTGGAAAGATAATAAAACGCTCGTTAATTTGGTGTAATTTTTTTCTTTAGAAAATCTCGTATATAAAAGATATTATCGTTTAAAAATTACGAGAGGAAACATAAGAGAGAAAAAATTAAATTCGTTTTTAAATTCTTTTTTCCTAAAATAACTCAATTTAATTTTAGTAGATTAGGTTTTATTATTTGTTTTTTTTAATTTGCCACATGGCATGACACATGACAAACTAAAGGAGGAGAATGCCTCCTTGAATGCCATGTCATTAAAATTGTTTTCTTTTATTATATATATAGATTTGAAACATATACGGGAAATGTTATATGTGTCAGCTTTAAATATATCTTGTTTATCATCTATGCATAATTGTAAAAATTACATCAAGATATGAGGCAGGCGGGCAACAAGCTGCGTCACCACACCTTCTGAATTGGAAACCCTTATATACTAAAGACGAACCCCTGCCTCTTTGGAGTCAAGACAATGCGATGTATAACCTGTTGGCTGAAAAGGTATCAAAAGCCAGGGGACGAAAACATGTTGGTTCTCTTCGCAAGCTTTAGCATGCTATTCCACTTTCTTCATTTATGCCCTTTTCACCGCTTGCCTAGCTACAAACCCAGTATCCCTCAACCCAGCTAGAGGGTATACCCTGTGAGGTCAATGCAAGCGTGTTTTCCTCGACCCAACCAAAGACAAGCAAATCTGCTAGTTGCAGAGTGGATATCCCTTTCGCGGGGTTTGTGAGGAAGTTCACAGGGGCCTCCTTATTGGCTGAAATCCCGGCTCGCCTTAAAATGTCACAAAGGACGTCCCACACCCGGTCATGATGGTATTTAACTCCACGCAACTCCTTGCATTGAACCGCATGCTCCTTGTACTCATCCAGGTAGGCCTTATGGTAGATCGGACAGGTTTTGTCTTCAAAGGACCATCAAACGATACTTAAGAATGGCCATGTATTCTACCGCAGACCTGCTTTGATCCAAACGTTAATCGGGGTGATAGTTAGAAAATCCAGGGTGATTAAACCAAAATTTTCTTATAAAATATAGAAAAAATATATATGTCTTTCTAAACATGTCTTTCTAACGCTTTGGAGGCAAGGATGAAGCGGTTTTTATGGGGTGGCAATGATGAGGTTCATAAGGTGCATTGGTGGCTTGGAATACAGTGACGAAACCAATGAGTGAAGGAGATTTGGGTATTAATAAGCTTGAGAATAGTAACTTATCGTTATTGCTTAAATGGCTATGGAGATATATGGTGGAAAGTCAAGCGTTATGGAGAAAGATCATTGATGCAATTCACGGCTCTACTCGTCGATGGGATGTGTATCCGGCTAGTCGTCAGGTTTCAAGTGCTTGGTCGGACAGGATATAGAACAAAGGCTCAAGGAGTTAATTTTTATACATGATTCGTGGTGTTGTTGGGGATGGCTCAAATATCCGTTTTTGGATTGACCCGTGGGTAACTAGAGAGCCTTTGAAGGTATTGTTTCCTAATCTTTTTCGGTTAGAAAAGAACAAATGGTGTTATGTTTCGGATAGAATATGGTGCATTGCTGGGTCAAGAAGCGTGTTATGGGAATGGAAGACTTATCCTCAAACAGAAGCCGAAAGGTTAGAGCTTGTGGAATGTTTTCATAGCATTGCGGATGTTAATCTGTCTAGAGGAAAAGATATGTGGAGCTGGAATATAGGGGCTGTTCAAGAGTATTCGGCTAAGGAGGTGCGGGTGTGGTTGAGGGGTTCAGCGGATCATAATGTGGAGCAAAGGTTTAATTGGTGCAAGTGGCTTCCGAATAAAGTTAATCTTTTCATGTGGTGGGCTTATTTGGATAGAATACCTACTATGAGTGCTCTTAGAAGAAGGAACTTGACCATTGGTGATGGTCTGTGTGTTTTGTGTGGGGATGCGGAAGAGACTACGGATCATGTTTTTAGGCGTGTAGTTTGGCGTTTGGGGTGTGGTGTGGTGTTGCGTCTTGATGCAAGATTCCCTTGGTTTTTTGGTTCTCCATTTCAAATATTCAGGTGTGGTTCGATCAAGAAAAAATGGCAGATAAAAGGAAAGCTATTGTTTATGGGGTGCTTGTGATGACTTGTTGGCGACTTTGGAAGGCTCGTAATGATAACATTTTTCGTGGTGTCGAAGTCAATGTATTATATAAAACTAGGGGTGTAAACGAGCCGAGCCGAGCCCGAGCCTGACTTGGGTGATTTGAGAACAATCTCAAACGAGCTCAAAGCTCGGCTCGAGATCGCAAAAGCTTGGCTTGCGAGTGTTATTAAATGGGCCTATGAAATAAAGACTTGAGCTTTGGAGATGTGGGCTATAAATTATAAAAGATATATAAATAACTTATAATTATGTTTGGGCTCGTTTAAGCTCGCGACCCAACCGAGCTTTGTGTATAGGGCTCGAGCTCGGGCTCGATAACTAAACGAGCCATATTTCAGGCTCAAGCTCAAGCTCGGGCTCGGGCTCGTTAAGGCTCAACTCGTTCGAGCTTTTTACCGAGCCGATCCCGAGTAGCTCTCGAGCCGCTACGTGTTATTTACACCCTTATATAAAACTAACAACAAGATTGCATAAAAATCTCATAATTGCATTATACTCGTATAGTTGTAGTGGTGGCCCAAGCTGGATAATCAGTAGCCCAACCAGTTGACACCAGCCCAACGTCGTTTTGCTTGATACAAATAATTTTGAAAATCTTATTTCTTCCTACAAAACATATATTAACCGCTCCACCAACTCTTCCCTTCCATCTCAGTTACATAAACCCTAGAAATCCATACCCATCAAAATCAACAACAAAATGTCAGACTACTTACCAATTGAAATCCAATCGGAAATAATGAAAAGGCTTCCTGTCAAATCGTTGCTTCAATTCCGCTCCGTCTCCAAAGCATGGAAGTCTCTCATTGATGGCCCTGATTTTATCAAACATTATAGCGGCCAAAAGCCACATCTACTTGTAAGTTTTCATGATTCAGTTGTTTTGCCAAGAAAATACGTCTCTATTGTTGATGATCATACTTTTCCTACAAATAAAGTTTCTCTGACAACTCCAGTACTGGTTGACATGCTTGAAAACTCCAACATAATCAGCTGCTCTCATGGCTTGTTGTGTTTGTACCGTTTTTTTCCCATGGCCTTGATGATGATGATGATGATGATGATGATGATGATGATGATGATGATGATGATGATGATGATGTTCCCATAGGCAAAGCCGTTCTTTGGAATCCTTCAATTAGAAAAGCTATAGCTGTTACTGTGCCTAATGTTTCATTTGGGAGATATAGCACCGTACTAGGTTTTGGCGTATAATGATATATCGAAGGGTATGGAAAGTACAAGTGTTATCCCTTGGCAAGTTGAGGTTTTACCTTAAGCACACAGGCTTGGAGACCTCCAAACGGCAGAAATCTCCCTCGTACTTCTTTAAAATTCAATTGTACTATGTCTGGTGTATCTTTAGATGGAGCTTTTTGTTGGCTTGCTACTAATAAGATTACTATGGATGGTGAACTTAGGTCTATAAATTTGATTATATCATTTGATATAACAATTGAAGAATTTAGAGAAGTAAACCTCCCTTATGCTTTAGCACACCTCCAACGTTCTCATGAGTTGTACATGTCTAAACTAAGGGAGTCTCTTGTTGTGATTCAAGGTTACTTGGCCAATGATGACGTTTTTCATGTATGGATGATGGTGGATGGCGTTCCGACATTCTTCACAAAGTTATTCACTATTTGCACACCAGGTTCAGTAATTCTTGCCGTACTGGAATTTAGAAACAGTGGTGAACCTGTAATTGAAATTTTAGACAATTCTTGTGACCCATTTAAAGAAGATTCATCACTTGTTGTTTATGAACCCCACTCAAAACACATGACTACTCTTGGGCTTAGTGGAATGTGTTCATTTTCTTTGTATTCCTACATGGAAACACTACTTCTACTTGATCAACCGGATCTTACAACTTATGAACTTTGAAAGTGGAGAGTAAGAACTGAATCTCAGTTTTATTGAATTATTTCAACTTCAGATTCAACTCAATGTCTTTTGCTTGTAACATGTAAGGTATGTTGTTTCATTTGTGGTTGATCACACTTTTCCCCAACAGATATTTGCTTCTTTTATAAAATAAGAATCTGATATTTTATTGGAGATTATGTACAAATATGTTGTTAACTGTGAGGTTTGCATAAGTGCCTTTAGTGGACTTAGAACACAATCTCTGTTATGCATATGCTTGTAGCAAGTTTAGGGTCGTTATTATTAGTTTTTAAAAATGTATTACAATGGTCAATGATGACTATTAGAGGTTTTCAAGTTGGCATGGAGAGTGAAAAACTCTTCTGAAAGTAAATTTTCTAGTTCATGATATTTATCAATGTGACATGACAAATGGAACTAATATGTGATGCTACTCATTGATTTAACTCCAGTATAGTTTTTTTTATACAAGATATGGCTTTGATGAAAGATGTTCAACTGTTAATTCCATAATGTTTGTCATAACTCATAATATGTGCAGCAGTATGTTGTATCTATGTTCTAAATTTTGATACAATATTGCGATTAACTATAAATGAAGACTATTATTATTGAGTACTAGACAACATAGTATACATAATAACACAAGAAAAATTCCATTTTTTTGGTCATACTTGAGTATAGGTAAGCTGATGATCTCTGGTAGAACTGTAGAAGAAAGTAAATTATGTTATGGTAATTGTATATGGACATGATAAGAAACCATTTGTCACGGTTGGGAGTGCGGAATGACATCAATATCAATCATATTAGTATTTACTTAAACAGATAATTTCGTATCCCCCCCCCCCCCTTAAACCTCATAGAATCGATATGCCCAACCAAACTGTCATAGATGCCGTTTTTTAATAATAGTTTAGTTTGTGGCAGCTTTACATTTTTAATGTACCATGAAAAACACAAATTAAAAGAAGAGAGCCTCTATTGGTACATTCAAAAACACCAAAAACAAATCAGTCTAAAAGATCTATAGGAGTGCATGACAAACTGAGGCATTTTACATATTTATCTTTATTGGTTTGCTTCGATGAAAAAGAAACTTCTGAAATCGAAGAATAAAAATATACTAATTAAATTACTTACAAATGCCTTTTAGTTTTATCATATGAAACTGTCTCAGCTATTGCTCAAAAAGCATAAGCAATTAATAAATCATTTAACAATAGGAATACTCTTCCTTTAGCTGAATTTGATGAAAAAATTGTTAAAAGGATTGTTGTTTTTGGGATGAAAAATACATGCCTGGATATAAAATGTAGAGTCAAGAAAACCACAACTTATCATACAAAAAATAGAATCAATGGTTGAAAAGGATGCTGAGTTTGCTCAGATTTCAGTAAACACCTTGAAGGAAACTGAAGCCTACATGTCCATATGGTAAACTGATTCGTAGAAGGTTTTTATAACTTCATTGATACTTCTCTGGCAAAAAAGGTGGGTGTGAGTTAGTTAATGAGCATCACAGCGCTCCCATGGGCCATGACTAGGGGTGTCACTTCCTACACAACATGAATGTAATCAAACTTTGGGTTGTCGTTTGTACGTATCACAAATGTGTTCACATCGACCGATTTCACTCGTTTTATTAAATAGTCATTTATCTTTTTAATAAACACATTAGAAATCACTATCCAGTTAATTCTTGCAGTAGATGACCAGATGGTTTGATTGACCCATCATCACTTTTGGTTCCAACTTATTTGAGTTTTATGATTATATTGTCCTTCAATAGTTACTAGGTTTCATTCAATGATCAAAGTAGACCTGACAATCCTGACCCAACTAAACAAGTTTGGGCTGTTTTGGACTTCAGATAAAAACTTATGAGCTGTTTTGGCTCAGCTTCATTTTCTCACTCACAGGGTTATGAGTGTGGATTTTAAAGTCTAAACAGAGCAAGCGGATAGAAGAGGCCAGCGGGTCAGGATGGGTCACTGAAAAAAAAAACAACGGGTTCTTTTACATTATGAAGATCTGCATCTGAAGAACACCGCTACCGGTGGTTACGATGCTTATATATCCTTACCATGGTTTTAAAAAACGTTTGAGGCGTGCGCCTCAAAGCGAAATGCCAAGAAAACGACCTTGAGGTTGGCCTCATGGGTTTAGATTGTTCATAACGCCTCTAAGGTTTGAGGCGCTAAGAAAATATGCGCCTCAGGTGCGCCCATGTGGTTTAGGGGTTTTTGATGTGTGTTTTTTTTTTTTTTAATGTTTTAGACTTATTGGGTCATTTATTTTATTTTTATGTGTGTTTTTGATGTTTTAGATTTTTTTTAGGTCAACTACTTTATTTTTATAAGATAAAATTTTTTTATATTTTTTTATTCCGCCTCGGCTTGCGCCTCATGAGGCGAAGGGGAAAACGCCTCGAGGCTCGTTTCCGTTCTTTTAAACTTTGACCCTTACATAGTTGGCAGTTCTCATGGCTTGTTTTGTTTATACTGTAATCATCGAGTTGTTCTTTGGAATCTTTCGATTAGAAAAGTCATTGTGTTGTTTGCCTAATGTGGCAAATGAGGTATAGAGAACCGTTCTAGTTTTGGGGTTCTCACATTAGATATATTAGGTATAAAGGGATATGGAAAGTATAAGTTGCATCCCTAGCAAGTTGAGGTTTTCACATTAAGCATTGGGACTTGGAGAAGTCCATATAGCAACAATCTCCCTCTAAATATCAATTGGATTTGACTATGAGTGGAAATGTTGATGGGTTTTTTGCTTGCTACTGAGAGAATACTATGGTGTGTTTGTTTGTATATCATTCGATATGACAAATGAAGAATTTAAGAAGTAAACCTCCCCTAATGGGTTAGCACACAAGCCTTTATAAATTTGTATTTGACTAAGCTAAGGGAGTCCCTTTGTTGTGCTTGAACTAGGTGTAGAGGACAATAAACTAGTTTATTTATGTATGGGATGATGAGGATGGTGTTTCCAAACTCATTCGCAAAGCTATTGCCTATTCACTATAAGCACACCAGATGCATTGGCTGCATATGTAAGGGAATTGGGAAGATAGGTGAACATATAGTTGAAATTAAAAAATATCATCTTGGAGCACTTGTTGTATATAAACCCCTACTCAAAACACATCAATAATCTTTCGATTAATGGTCATATGATTCATTAAACTCTACTTATGTTTACTGTTTGTTATGTATTATTGAAGACTGGTTTGTAAGCTTATACGGTAGAATATAAAACTATCTCTCAGTATTATTTTGTGTGTGTTTTTGAGAAGATAAAATTCATTAAACCATTGTGAGTATGATTTTCATGAAAGCATGTAACTTGAATATGTTGATTAATCTTTATGAGACTTCTTTAAAGGTTTTATTACTAATATATGTGAAGCAAGTATAAATCATCATTCTAGTGAATTATATGCCCAGCTCATCATGACTTATACCAAAACACCTAGATAAGGATTGTGCATCTATCCAATATATAGCAATTCCTGGCCCAACAATTATTATACTAGTTAAATGCACTTTTAACACCATGATTTTTTTGGTTAGTGAACTTAGTGTGGACCATATGATATATCTGCCATGGGTCAAACCAGATAGAAGTGAAATGAACTGGTCAGGATGGGCCATAAAAAAGCATTGTTGGCTGTTCTGGATTGTGAAATAACTTTGTGACTTTTTCTCATTATAATATCTTCTTCCCCAATATCTAGTATACCCTGAACATGGGTACTAAGCTTTCTGTCAGTTTAAACCATAAGAATCACTCTGTCATCACTCATTTTTGTTGATTGTGGCAAAAATCTTTAAAACACACAACCTAAAAGTTGGAGCAGACCTTTATCTTGACCACGCCACTTGTATGTCTTCCCTGCATTTCAAATTTGTTAAACATGGGTATTTCGACCTTCGAAATGTAATGTTAATTGTGGTTTTGTTAATTTTTAATCATTTTGTAGTTTCTTAATACTCTGTTTGCAATTTGCAGGGTCTTAGAAAAGTTATTTACATGATCATATATTGGAGACACCAGAACCTACATTTGGTTAAATTTTAATGTCAGTTTTTCCATCCTTGCTTGTTTTTATGATTATTTATAAACCCATCATGATGTTTTTTATCCTTGTCTTGAACCAAATCCACTTTTGGTGGTAACCATTTTGTGACCTGAACCAAACCAAATGTTTCTTTTTTTTTTCTTTTTTTTTAAATCAACCCGTCTTTGACCAACTATACATCATCTTAGGCGATGCATTTTGCTTTTAGATTTCATTTCAAAAACCAAGCTCACACTTTATGTACTAGTGATGTAGGATCTTACACCTTCCTTTGTCATGCTTCATTTTATTTTTTATACACATTTCCTTTTTTATTTGGAGTCCCGCATTTTGTCGAATCAGGCCTAAACTTGGCTCAAATGAGAACACAAAATACATCACATCCATAATTTGCTCCCATTTGCCTTTGTTGACTATCATTGACTCTCTGGCCAACGTTGGCAAAACGTACACGTCGATTTCTGACAAGCCTTTTTAGCTTCATTCTAATGAAATAATCTGACCCTTCTTCCTTCCCTCCTTTTTCATTCAGCTTCATCCAATCTTTTTGCTAGGTTTGCTATCCAATTGATCACCACCATCTTATCAAATTTACACAGGTTCTTCTTAGCGTTGTTTGACCAACTGACGATATTCTGACAACCTTCATTTGTTTTAGTCTTTAGTTTAATCACCATTATTGGAAGCACGTAGATTAGTGAGCATTGAGTTATACCATCATTGCTGCAGTGGCATCACACAGATTAGTGTGTTGGACATGTTACCCTCACACGAATCAGTGACCTGTAAACTCCATCTCTCAGCTTCAAGATGATGACCTACCTAATTTTGCAAGTCAACATATTCACATACAAGTTCCATTGATGTTTCCTAAGATTCAATCAGTTATGATATTTGTCATCATTGGACTTTCTCCTCATTCCTACCATGCTTTATATTGACCCAAACCATTCTTGTACACAACAATTCTAAATCGTTGCCTAATAAACACATCTCATCTTCATTTCCAATGTATACCCATAATGCATTTCTTATTATTTAAAAGACTTTTGTAACCATTAATGCTCCATTTCAGCATAATGAATAAGATAATGAGTCTGATATTATATTATTTTGCCAATTATGAGACTTTTATCTTTTAAGCACATACTAGTAGTGTGTCCATGCGATGCGGCGGAGAACACAATGATATGATTTTTTTTACTGTGTCTCGGTTATGCTAAAAGAGCCTCAAATTTAAAATTCGTTTTAGGCCCCTAAATGGTCAAGTCGCCCCTGGTAAATCACATAATACCTCAACTTAAAAAAAAAAAAAATTAGCATTACTATACTCAAATTAAAGAGATATAAACTTCTCGTTTTTATGATATATATATATTTTTTAAATTAACGTATGAAAAAAATTATGACCATTTAAAAATGGGGGGGGGGTAGTTTCCTTAAAACAAGGGAAAACATGCAACTATTATTTTTCGTCTAATTCCGTTCATTTTCGTTCCAGTTATTACTTGAACCTATCATATCTTTTTTTATAAAAAAAAGTACACCCAATACTATACTCAAATTAAAAAAATAAAATGTCTGTTTATATGTTGTAATAATATTAAGAAATTATTAATGCATGAAAAAGTTATGGACGTATAAAAATCATGGGGATAGTTGTTTAAATTAAGGGTGCAAAAGTATAATTATTATTTAAATAAACAAAAGTTGAGTAAAGATGAAGGGCACATGTGTAAGTATTTTTTAAAAGACATGTTTGCCCTAAAAAAGTAGTTAATATTTGTGTTGTGTTTTTGTACTCTAAGCAATATACTTGTAAAACTTGAATTTAAAGAGATCATTAGGAAATATATTATAATAAAGTTTAGATGATGATTTCTGTTCGTTTTCGTTTTTTTCCCTTGTTTTCGTTTCGGTTATTGCTTAAACCCTAACATATAATTTTTTTAAAAATTAAAAAACTAAAGCAATACTATACTCAAATTAAAGAGAATAAAATGCTCTTTTATACGGTGTGAAAAAAAATTAAGAAAATATTATCGTTTGAAAAGTTATGAATGTTTAAAAATCGTGGGGTAGTTGGTTAAAAAAATGTGCAAAAGGTGTAATTACTATTTAAATAAACAGAAATTGAGTAAAGTTGAAGCGGCAAATATGTAAGTATCGTATAAAATTATAATATAGTATAGATAGATAAAGGGGGAAATTGTAACTAATAAGGATATGTGCAAGTTATGTTTAAAAAGACATAAATGCCTTTAAAAAGTAGTTACTACATATGACATATGTGTTGTACTTTAAGCATTTATAAATTGTATTACTTAAAAATTAAGAGGTCCTTCTGAAATGCTTTATAAGATAGCATAGATGATCTTTGACCTCCAAAGAACTGCTGACAATAGTTTTGACTATTTGCTCAGTTGACTTTTCATCATTTTTTGACCTTTTCCTTTCTTTGACCAAATTTCCTTTATTCACATCCTAGTTTTCATCCGGATCAGAGTTTCCTTTAGCATCCATAAATAAAATTCACCCGTGAGTTAGTGGTCTAGTGGTACGGTGTTGTCCCCCACAAATGTGATGTGAGTTCCAACCTTTGTAAGTGCACTGGTAGATGGTATTTTCGTGTAAAAAAATCGTTGTTAGAAAATTATGAAATATAATTCAGCTCCATCTTAACTTAATACCCCATTTAACCCTCTATTACTTTTCTAAATGATCATTTGCACCAAAAAAAATTATACTAAATTAGTTTACCTTAAGATAAATACTTTAATTTAATTATTTTTTTAATAAAAAAGTCTATTTTTCTATAAAACTAATGGTTTAAAATACAAAAAAAAAAGTTAAATTGACCCATTTAGTTGTTTTTTTTAAGGGAATGAGTAATGTGGGTCAAGTTTTCATACAATACTTCTAAAAAAATAATAGTGAGAATGATACAAAAAATACAACACAGTGGATCACGAAAATAACACAATGTGTTACAAAATATAACACAATACGTAGGAAAAGAGACACAATAATATGAAAATAACACAACACAATGGAGCACGGAATATAACACAATACCAAGGAAAAAAGACACAATGAATCACAAAAATGACACACACAATGATGAAAAATGAAGAAAAAACACAATGCAACATAGAAGACAGAATGATATAACACAAATTTTAAAAACTACAAGATAAAAATCAAAAAAATTGAAAACTTGAAAACTAAGATCATAGGGTTCGACAAAATGTTCCGATGCCGCTTGAATGAGTTTAATCAGACTCCGTACCCCGTTTAATACCCTTCTTACGACCTTTTTTTCCACTGTGTATTGATCATAACCTTGAATTATGTTCCTTCGTATTTGAAGAAACCGTATGTAATATTTTCCACGTTTTCTTCTCAATATTTAGAATGATAGTAAGGACAGATCCAAAAAAAAATTAACCGATGTCATTTGAGTCTTAAATTATTTGTTCGACATTATGTAGTAGTAGATAAATAGGTATGTGTAGCAAGCCAAAATCTTACTAGTTCAATTAGTTTCGCCTATTGGGCTCACTGCAGAATTAATCTTTAGACCTCTAAAAATGAAGGCCCTAGTTTTTAAAAATTAAAAAGTTGCATTGGGCACTCGGGGTCAAACGTGAAGGACGGAAGAGCAGACTATATGGTTTTGATTTAGGTGTCCTAGTAATTTCTAATGGTTATTGTTAGACTTTTGCCAGAGAACACACACGATTGCAGGAGCAGCTTGAGGACAAACGATGAGTCTTGTACTGCAGTCCACAAGATGGAGATCGGATTTATCTTTAATGTTACATTGATTCTCACTTAGCAAACATATCCATCAAATCTTGGTTGATTCTATCAGTAACTTTATCATTTTCAAGATTTGACAGTATTTTGATACAACGGTCAAGAGTCTTTCCGCTTTGTCTTTATTACCGCCAAGAGTCTTTCCGCTTTGTCTTTATTGGTCCATCAAATTACATATTAGATATTAAACTAACCTAAATAATTACATAAATCAGTTTTAAATAAATGATAATCATAAAATAAATAGTAATTTTAAAGTATTTGTAAATATACATTAGAAAAATAAATATCAAATTAATAAGTTAATAACTTAAACGGGAGCTTTATAGTAGGGGTGAGCATAATTGGACCGACCGAAAAAAAAAACCGAGGACCGACCCGAAAATCTATTGAAACCGACCCGAACCTATTATGTAGGTTCTGTAGCCGGTCGAGTAATTTCCTTCAATCCGGTTCTCTCGGTCGGGTCGGTCCAGGAACACATTGAAACCGAGCAAAAACCGATGGACCGAAAATAATGAGATATTTTGGCAGCTTATAGCAGACGGGTGTTCTTCTGTTCATTCAACACCAATCAATTTTATATATATACTAGTAGTGTACCCGCGCGATGCGGCGGGAAACACAACTACTTTTACGGTTATGCATGATTCAGTTTCAATTCGGTTATTAGCATCAACCAAAACCAAAACCAAAACCAAAGTCAATGGTTAAATAATCTTATTAACCGATCGGTTAATTGGTTCGGTTTATCTAATTAGAGTGTCGTTTTTTAGTCTGGTTAAGTTAATTTTGTTAATAACCAAAACTAAACTTTGGTCAAAGTATAAGTATACTAAAGCATGGGCTAAGTGCCCTATCTTTTTTGGGGCCCCATTATATTTAGCTCGTTCCAAAAAGAGGCAACACGGTTAGGTTAAAAAGAAAGCGGGAAAGTGAGGAATGGAAATCAAATCGAATCCTGTAGTAACGGTGAAAAGTCGTACACCTAAATCGTAAAATCACGGTGAAGCTAGGGCTGAGATAAACCTGAAAGATAAGGCGTAGGGTAGGGAGTGTGCTACAATCGTGTTAGCAAAAAGTGTCAATCCATAGGTGATCAAGACCCCCATATATAGAAGTGACATATGCAACATCACTAAACCCTAATCTAAGTGGGCTGAGGCCCGATTAGGTATGCCTACCCTAATGCGAGTTAGTAATCATAATTAGGAAATAAATACCTAAATATGGAAATGGAATCAATACCGCCGCCTTAACTGCCGAATGTATTCCTGGAAGGGACACGTGTCGTCTGTTGATTGGCCACGTGTCCTAAGCTTAAGTCTAATCATGTGGAAAGGTAGTTGGTGGAGATATCTGATGACGTGACATGCAATCTATCATTAGCGAACGTGTACAACGCGTCCCTGTTGCACGTGTGACTTTCTGGCTTCACACGTACGATACACTACGCGCGCCCTGCCATTAGGGTGTAGAGGCATAAGGCACGTGTTACGTTTCCGAATGTTTGTGCCCCGGGCTTCCTAGCGCGAGACATCCTTAGAAACGTGTGATTATGCTCTCCCAAGTGGTCACTTTTGGGACTCGCATTGTATGGGTTAGGCCAATCCATGTGAGGATTTGGTACCCAATCCTTTCAATGATATGATTTTTTTTACTGTGGTCTCTGTTATGTTAAAAGAGCCTCAAATTTAAAATTCGTTTTAGGCCACTAAAATGGTCGAGTCGACCCTGGTAAATCACATAATACATCAATTTTTTAAATTAAAAAAAAATATTAGCATTACTATACTCAAATTAAAGAGAATAAAATTCTCGTTTTTATAATATATTTTTTTTTAAAAAAAATTAACGTATGAAAAAATTATGGTCGTTTAAAAATCGTGGGAGTAGTTTTCCTTAAAACAAGGAAAACATGTAACTATTATTTTTCGCGCTAATTCAGTTCGTTTTCGTTCCAGTTATTACTTAAACCTATCATATCATTTTTTTATATAAAAAAACTACACCAATACTATACTCAAATTAAAAAGAATAAAATGCTCGTTTATATGGTGCAATAATATTAAGAAAACATTACACACGAAAAAAGTTATGGACTTTTAAAAATCATGGGGGTAGTGGTTAAATTAAGGGGTGTAAAAGTGTAATTACTATTTAAATAAACAAAAGTTGAGTAAAGATGAAAGGGCACATGTGTAAGTATTTTTTTAAAAGACATGCTTGCCGTAAAATAGTAGTTAGTATCTGCATTGTGTTTTGTACTCTAAGCAATATACTTCTAAAACTTGAATTTTAAGAGATTATTAGGAAATGTATTATAATAAAAGTTTGAATGATTTCAGTTCATTTTTGTTTTTTTTCTTTATTTTCGTATCGGTTATTGCTTAACCCTAACATATAATTTTTTTAAAAATTAAAAAACTATAGCAATACTATACTCAAATTAAAGAGAATAAAATGCTCTTTTATACGGTGTAATAATATTAAGAAAATATTATCGTCTGAAAAAGATATGAACGTTTAAAAATCGTGGGGGTAGTTAGTTAAAATAAAGGTGCAAAAGTGTAATTAATATTTAACTAAACATAAATTGAGTAAAGTTGATGGGGCAAATATAATAAGTATTGTATAAAATTATAGTAGAGTATAGATAGATTAGGGAGGAAAATTGTAACTAATAAGGGGTATATGTGTAAGTTATGTTTGAAAAGACATAAATGCCCTTAAAAAGTAGTTACTACATGCATTATGAGTTGTACTTTAAGCATTTATAATTGTATTACTTAAAAATTAAAGGTCCTTGTGAAATGCTTTATAAGATAAGTATAGAATATAGATATAAGATAAACATTTGACAAGGACTTCTTAAAATTTAAAAGGTACAAGTTAATTTGCTTATGAGACAACACACAATGCACATAATAACTAAATTGTGGGGGCAAATTTGTCTTTAAAACCCCATATCTATATCTATACTTATTATTATACTACTAAATATAATAGGTGCTGAATGGATAAAGTTTTCATTTTATTTTCATGTTAGTGGGGCAATATTGTAATTACATTTACTTAGCTAGACAAATTAATACTAACAATAAACTAATTCTCAAAGTAATTAATACAGAGATACAGTTAATCTATACGTATGTAATTGAGCATGGATTGGCAAACATTAAGTTGAATGATTTCAGTTCGTTTTTGTTTTTTTTCTTTATTTTCGTTTCAGTTATTGCTTAACCCTAACATATAATTTTTTAAAAAATAAAAAACTATAGCAATACTATACTCAAATTAAAGAGAATAAAATGCTCTTTTTATACGGTGTAATAATATTAAGAAATATATCGTCTGAAAAAGTTATGAACGTTTAAAAATCGTGGGGGTAGTTAGTTAAAATAAAGGTGCAAAAGTGTAATTAATATTTAACTAAACATAAATTGAGTAAAGTTGATGAGGCAAATATATAAGTAATGTATAAAATTATAGTATAGAGTATAGATAGATTGGGAGGAAAATTGTAACTAATAAGGGTATATGTGTAAGTTATGTTTGAAAAGACATAAATGCCCTTAAAAAGTAGTTACTACATGCATTATGAGTTGTACTTTAAGCATTTATAATTGTATTACTTAAAAATTAAGAGGTCCTTGTGAAATGCTTTATAAGATAGTATAGATATATATATATATAATATATATATAAATATATATGTATGGGTGGTGGTCATTGACCTGCATAGTGTACATTGAAATTGACGTACCAACCAACAAGTATAGTTTTGATCATCTGAGACGTGATGACATCTAAGGAATCAACTGGTTTCCTGGATAGACATCGTTGCATTCCTCACTGCCTCAATTAAGCAAAGGGATATAATACAATAAGTTAAAAGAAGATTGATAAATATCATGTCCATGTATACATGCAGGAGTACTGTAGTTTAAACTGCTGTCATTAGACAATGAAACTGATACATATATATAAGTAGTGTACGTATGTGTTTCAAGAAGTCACATATTGTAGTTCAAAAAAGGCTAGCAAGCGCCTGGACCTCTCTCGATCTCATGTTAGCTAGCTAGGGTGGTCTGTCATCGTGTAAAGGGACCTAGCTTCCATATATATATATATATGTATTGTATTACTATTATTATGTAGTTGCCGTCCATCATAAAGTCTGATTAATTTGATATAATGCTATTCCACACAACTCTTCTCGGATCGGGTCTTGTACCTAAGACCGACAAACGAAATGCCCTGGACCGAGGACCGAACTATTTATAGGTTTGTAATTCGGTTCCGATTATTGCTTCCAGCCGTTCTCGGGTCGGGTCGGGTCTTATCGGGTCGGGTCGGTTCTGGACCAGTGCTCACCCCTACTTTATAGAGCAAGAGAAAAACTTTGAAGGTTGCCTAAAACAAATTTTTAATAAGTAAAATGAGCTTTGATAAACAGAGAAGAAATCTTCCATATGAACAACTTTCTCTCTAAAACCTCTCACGTAATTCTAATTGCAAAGACAGTTCATATTATTCCCCCAACCACAAGTTATGGTTGTGTGGATTCATTTTTATAAAACACTAGCCGAATTTTTAAAGTTTGGAGTGGGGTAGAAGAGATTTGTGAAAAAAAATTGCGTGAATGGGTTTGATTTATATAGAAATGCGTTCAACGACCTATATTAATCCAACCAATTTGCGTCCGTCACGTCGCCAACCTCACCCCCACGCCGGTGAACATCTCCAGCCATGGTGCCCCACATCGGCTTCTACACCACAAATGGGGAGGTGTTGGTGGCATAGAGGGGCTTCATATACTCATTTCCCACGCCCCACACCATGCAGCTGAAACCCACTGTTACGCCTATATGGCAAGCATGGTACAAACATGAGATAAGGAATGTTATTTCCACCAATAATAGAAAATGTCACTATCAAATGGTTACACATTTATCCGGTCCACACCACATGATACTGACATCCACTCTAATTCTCCTTTATAACTACTCCACCCATGTAATGCCAATCCGTTAACTCTCTCATACTCTCCATCATACTTGTGCATTACTATATTCACTTTGAAACAACTGATAATTATTCAAACAGAAGGGTGTTACAGTGAGATTCTCTTTCCTGTGGTGAGGCTGACATTTGACATTACCTATTTTGTAGAGGTTGAGTAGTATTGATGAAATGTTTTAGTGTTCTTATCAATCTAATAAAACCGTACTGGAATTTGTTTCGTTATTGCGCAGTCCCTGTCCGAACAAGCTACAACTACCATTTCCCTTCTTTTGAAATAATGTGTAGGTTATCTACACATGGATTTTACAAGCATATGGTCTATAAAAAAAATGAAATTTGTTAATATATTTTTTAATTTAATGAGATATGAATAACTATTGTATTTCAACTATTTTCTCTTATATCTAAAAAGTTTTTAGTTGAAAAAAATAAATGATTTATTTTGTTTTTTTCGTCTCTCTCTAAAAAAACACTATGTACTTCTAAAAACCTCCCTATATATAATGTTCCTTGTAGTCTAATTCTTACGATCACCACCAGTTATTCTTGGAAACTACCCAAATCTCATATAAAAGACTAAAGAAGCTCTATCAAAACAATACAAATATTCTTGCACATTTGGGGAACAATGTGGGAAGCCATGCTATGAAGTAATAAATTATAGGGAGGGGTTGGTGTATTCAAGAGATGCCTTCAAGAGAAGGATTTTTTAGCGGGGTTTGCAGGAGTGCGGCAGTGCTCCGCCCAATCACCTGAATCCCGATTTTCTTTTCTTTCAAAAATCTTTCTCCTATGCTGGTGACCACTCCACGCTTTTTTCGAGCCCCTCATACCATTTGCTAATGTGGATCTCTCTCCAAATCCCGCCCACACCTTCCACCGTAGTATGTCCCCATGTTTTGTGATACGCATGAGTCATTTTGCTATTATAGAACTACCCAAATACAATTCACATACACACATATATATAAATTAAAATTAAATAAATTGAGTCAATTCAAGGACAATTCAAGTTCAACTAGTTTACAAACGTTCGAGCTTGGTTCGGCTTGTCTAGAAAATGAACAAGTTTGGCTCTGTTAATTTACAATGGAGTTGATTTCATCAAACTTTTTTGAAACGAGTTTCAAGCCACATGCTAGTTGAGCTACTTAATTCTAAGTAATTATATAAATTTTAAGAATTTAAAAATATAACACACGTGTGATTAAAATCATGTTTCAGTTTTTATGTTCATCATGACCACACTTTATTAACTATCTCACTATCTTAAATATTTAAAATTTTAAGTTAGAATAATAATAATGTATATATTTTTTTGGCTTTTTTTTAATATCCTAAAACGAATCTGTATCACAACTCCTTTTTCTGTCATCAGAACCATGACTTAAACAAAATGAGAATTTATCAAATATGGATGAGCAAACTCGAATTCATTCTTTCAATAGAAGGATGTAATTAAAAGTAAGAATCACACCCTTAAATAAATATCACAAATATTTTCTATGTCAAATGAAAACATAGAAAACTACATTATGTTTACTCTTTGTTTGAAACTAACATAAATAAATCCAACACTTTTATGGTTTAAATATAACAAACTTAACAAGTATAACATTAACCTTAGAGAGCATTCACATCCCTAGTGGCGGAACCAGGAATTTTTTCACCGGGTTCCTTTTTTTAGGTGTTTCAACTTCATATGACTAAATATAAAAAAATTTCCGGAATTTCGGCTCGGTTCAAGGGTTCGGTCGGATAAAGTTCATCACATAAAAAAATACGATGTTAATAATGAAAAAAACATTGGCATTAGAAATTTAAAGCACATAATATAAATACGATTGTCTTTAAAGGATAAAAAAAAACATACCTATAGTTGTTCCCTACGAGTTTTCATCTTTTGAAAGCGTTGCATTACATTCTCGAATCGTAACTTGTTGTAGTAACTCCCTTTCAATGTAACAAATGCAAGTGTCGTTCAAGTATCCATCACCCATCTTATTACGCAATTCATTCTTCACATACTTCATTGAAGAAAAACATCTTTCAACACTAACCGGTTGCAACCGGTAAAACTAGTGACAATTTTATTAAACGATAGACCAACCTGATAATCAATAGTTTTCTTGTTTCCACCATCCTTAGTCAGTTATACAAAATGTGAGCAAAGTGGTAACTGCAAAATTTTTCAATATCAATTATTATCAATCAAAACGTTCCTTCACATTTCCACCAAACACAATATTCACTGACTACAAAATATGGACCGCTAATATCCTTGTTGAGCTTTATGTGTAATT
>JAUTDX010003488.1:0-74021 GCA_030844895.1 Ambrosia x helenae
TTTGGTATGCTTTGTTGAATTGTTATGGTATTTGAACATTTGGTTGTAGTGGTTATTTAATTTATCAATTTCTCTTCTGATTGCATGTTCTTGGTGTTGCTAACAATCGGGATATTGCGGGAAGGATTTGGGTTGGATAATTGAGTAATTGGTCATCGGGAAACAACCTCGCATTAATATAATCCAGTACTTTGTTCCCTTTTATCACAACACTGTTCAAATACGAGTTATGTCTATGTAACTCTTTCTAGTGAGACTTTTGGCATAAAGATTCAAGGGAAATGGATCCAGGGATGGTCATTGCTTTCTCATTTGATAAACACAATCTTATTTCAATTCAGTAATTAGTTTAATTTTCTTAAGTCTAAATCCAAACCACAAACAATCTTTGATCTTTATTTTTCTTAGTTGTTTAATAGTAGTTTAATTACAAAACCTTAATTCTCACATTTTCCACAAAACTCCCTGTGGTTCGATACCCTTCTTACCACTATCTTTAGTTGTAATTGGGAAATTTTACGTGTACCACGACAAGCACGTCACCCACCACCGTCCACCACCACCCACCACCGTCCACCACCACCCACCCCCAGGTCCACACCACCACCACCCCGTCCACCGTCCACCCACCACCACTACCACCCACCCACCACCGTCCACCACCACCCACCACCAGCACCCACCACCATGGTCACACCACCACGGTCCACCCACCACCACCACCGTCTACCACCAGATTGATGTAAAAACTCAGTTTATTTTAAATTTAAGTTTATTTCAGCAGCCTGCAGACGTTAACAAACAAACAGTCTTCTTCTTGCAGACTGCAGACCTTTGGTCCACCTATTCTCCTGCAGATGTCCGCAGATGTGGTCCGCAGACTGCAGACCTTTTCCTGCAGAAATAACAAACTACACCTAAGTCTCTAACCTGAACATATTTAAACTTATGTAACCCTTGCACAACATGTGTTAACTCCTAATCTAGAGATGTTAGTGAGTCAAAATGATTGATGGGTTGGGGAATAAGAGCATTCACAGTAGAACCCAAAAAAATTGGGTGACAAAACCCTATAATTTTTTGGGGGTTGGAAGTGATTGTGAGTGAAGAAAATGGGGTATCTACAGTATGTCGGTAAATATTGGGTTCTTTGAGAATCTATTAGGGAAAATTGGAAAACTGTATTTATTTTTTAATATTGTTAAAAGTGGTTGTGAGTGGAGGAGAGAGAAAATTTAATGGGTTTAGTGTAATATGTGGTTGTGATTGGATAGGGGATGGGGATTCTATTCTGAATGCTCTAAGTTGTAACAAGATATGCCGTTGGTGGATGTTTAAAAAATAGTGTATATAAAAAGTCATAAACATGAATAATAATACACCCACACTTTAAGAGTGAACATGAGTCGGTTCGGTTATTGGTTAAAGCATACCTATAGTCAATGTTTTGGTTCTTTTTTACGTTTATAACTAGTTGTTTCAGTTGGTTAATAGTTGGCTAAGTGTCGGATCGCAGCCACTTAGGTTATAGCCTAGTGGTAGAGAGAAAATCCTCTCTTGGGTGAGTTGGGAGTTCAATTCTAAGGTGTGCAAAAAAAGGTGTAAAAGAGTGTAAAGAAAGGGGTGTAAGAAATTAGCCGTTCAAAAAAAAAAAAAAAAATGTGTCGGATCGCAATATGGTTGTTATGATAAAATATAGTTTCAATTAATTATTTGAATTATTTTGGGTCACATAATATTATCAATCATTTCAATCGGTTTAGTTTTTCAGCTTACACCACCAACATTTTATTAAACCATGTTCAAATTTTACATCTCAAGATGTAATTCAAATGTTGTTTCTTCTAGATGACATGATTTATATGAGAGGTGTCTTAAAGAAAAATTGAATGAAGCAGATAATTTTGATAATAACATAGACACTTATAACTATTAGGCTCATCCACATTAAATGAAATATACGATACATTTTTTCAACATTTATTTTTTTTCTCTATCTCTCTTACCCACTAATAAACTTATCTTTCATGTGTTAACTCAAGTTGCTTATGCATTTTCTATTTCATCCGTATATGTCAATCAATCAATCATACCCAGTAAATTCTACACTATAAATTCCACATATAGTTAAGTTATAGTTAAGGTCTCGGAAAGATAAAATGTAGCCAATGTTAAAACTGTATATGTATGGTATAAAAGGAAGTATTCAACTTCTAACAATATGGATCATATTTGGGCCGGATGGCTAGTGGCTCTAGATAATCTAAGGTTATTCTTTCGTTTGACACTGAACAGTAATATAGAAAACCCACTCAACAGTAACTGAAAAACAAAAAGGAGTGATATTATAAAATCAAACTAAGTCAGTGATGCAAATTATGGTGTAAGTATCGCTACAAAATATACGACTTTCTTTTGATTTCTAGTACTATTCATTTAATAGGTTAAAATAAAAACCTTAAAAATTTAATAAAATCCTATGTAACAATCTTTTTATGATTTGAAAATTTTCAGGCATATAATATACATGTTAAGAGTTTTTGAGCAAAAAAAAAAGAAAGAAAAAAAACGCCGAGTGGATTTTTTTATAACAAAAATAAGTTTCGTTATGTTACTTGTGTAATATATACATATTGATTTGAAGATAAACAAAACATGACGCGAGACTTCTTGTTTAACGGTAATAGGTAATCTCTATTAATTTGAAGAGAAGATAACGTAGATAACTGATTGATCGAAGACCAACAGACATAAAGTGCATCAATTAATATCGACCCCAACTGTTATACACGATTATGATGATATTGTGATATACCTTTTAATCTAAAATCTTTTCTTCTTGTTTTCCAATCTACTTGTTAAAAAAATTAATTTTAACAAGCAAAAAGTCCCAAAAAGGTAACAACAAAATTAAAAGGCTATGGACTATAATTTCTTACACAATCTAAATTATGACATAAAATCTAATTATCATGCCTATTCTTTCTTTCTTTCTTTTTTAACGACATAGACTACATCAAATCTGTCTCTGACGGCCTCAAACTATTGATCTTAAAACTACATGGTGTAAAGGGAGGTGTGAAACCCTTCCACGCCACCAACACAACCGCCCCTCTATATGGTGTGTGTGGAACGCGCCCATTAGGGCTTGAAGATCTCCATCGGCGTGGGGCAAAAGGTGACGGTAAGGTGGATGGTTGGTGGGTTATAGATGATTGTGATTGGGTGTTTGATTAAAAAAACCTCTCACGCCACCACCACCCTTTGGTTTTTTCGGGGTTGAAGAGGAATTAACTCTTTGTTGACGTGGCTATCACACGTTGCTCAATGCCTCCTTCACACCATAGCTACACTGTGTAGTCTAAGTTTGCATGGTGGGTGTGGAAGGGGGTTTGAAGCCCCTCCACGCCACCCACACCACACCGGGTCCAGCGTGGAGACTAGGGATGAGCTCGGGACGGTATCGGTACCGAACCGATACCGATCCCGACAATACCGATACGAAAAGTCCAAAAAACCAATACCGATACCGATTATACCGGTACGGTATCGGTATCGGTTCGGTATCGGTACGGTACCTGTGTGGTATCGGTATTTTACCTTAAAATACCGAACCGATACCGATCCCGTACCGATACCGATAATACCGAAACCGAAAACCTCTAAATGTGGGTACCGATACCGAACACCCTCGGTTCCGTGTTGGGTATCGGTTCGGTACGGGATCGGTATTTTTTCGGTTCGGGATCGGTTTTCGGGACCGGATGCTCATCCCTAGTGGAGACTGACATATGGGATTCTCGGTGGAGATCCCCATTAGCGTGGGGGCAATACTATTGATGACGTGGCCAATTTTGATTGGGCCTTTAAAAGGAACCGTTTGGCAACGGTAAATGTAATATATATTTTTTTAAAAATACCATTTAATTCAAATTTACCAAATTCAAAATTTACCTATTTAACACAACCTCTTCTCCGCGTTTTCTTCACCCTAAATTTAAGTAATCATCATGACCCATTGTACCGAGGAGGAGAAGATCACACTAGTGACAACTTGGACGAAAATCAACAACCCTCCACGCGGTTGAGAGGCGATTTAGCCACACGTCCTTCACGAATTCAAGGTCTTAATCGGTGGTTCAAACAGAACCACAGATTCACTCAACCACAGATGAACCGATTTTCGCAACAAGTGCGAACGATTCGAGGGTCACCACCAAACAACCTTGCAATAACTATCCACGTGTACCCCTAAACACGAGGCCATTGCACTCACACAAATTGAGTATGGTTTTCGGTACGGTGGTGAATTTCCCCACATACCAGCATGACAAATGATCAGGCCGACATTAGATTAGGTTTTTTTAGTTATGTTTTTTATGTTTAAATTAAGCGAGGTAAATTTTTATGTAATGTTTTATATGTATTTTATCTTATGTTTTTTTTATATGATGTTATGTTTATTTAATTATTTTAATTATTAATTTAAAATAAAAATAGAAAAACTAACTAAGGTGATGTGGAGGTCACCCAGTCACCGTCCACACCACTGCCACCACCCCGGGCTTTTTTTTTTTGTCTTGGAAGGGATTCCACCTTAGGTGAGGTGGATGCCACATGTCGGTCCATGCCCTCTCAAGGGCATGACCACACCGTCTAGTATAACGGGAGCAACACCTTACTTAATGGCTTTGCCAATTTGATCCAACCCCACCACCTATCATGTACTGGCGATGCCAAGAAGTTTTTCCTGTTGTGTCATTTTTTTGATACCCGATATAGAATAACCCGAAGTCAAAATTTTCGGATTGGATTATGTTTGGTCGAGTTACATAATAAAAATCATTATCATAATAAAAGTAGAACATCATTGAAAATAACACAAAATAAAAATACACAGTCATTTGAAGTATATAAAAACACATTTATAGTTGCTCTCCACGTGTTTTCATGATTTTGAAATGAGTTATATTTTATAACGTCTTCAATGGAAACCTTCGTAAAGAACTCTTTTTCTATATAACAAATGCAAGCATCAATTAAATAATCACCATCTTTTCAATTATGCAAAACCATCTGTAGATGTTTCATTGGAGAACACATCTCATAGCACTTGCAGTTGCAACCGGTATAATTAGTGCTAATTTCAACAAATGATAGACCAGCAAATATTCAAAATTGAATGTGAAGGACCCTCATCCGGTCCTAAAATCAGTAAATTCACAATCGTTCTTCGTCTTTGGTACGTGCCTTGAGTGACTGTAGAAATTCCAATTGGGATCCAAGAGGGAGGGATTCACGCAACTTATTTCTTTTTGTTTAATATAGCTTTAAGAATTGGACAATTAATTGGATATGGGCTATAAATTTACCAATTTAAAGTTAACTAGTTGGGTTAATTTTAAACTATAAATTTGTTTATTATATAAATCGTTTAGGGAAAAAAACAATGATGTCGATTATATTTTTCCTATTACACGATACATATAATACACAATTTGAATGGTGTCAGGTGACACCGTTAACGAGTATGTGGCTTCGCCACTGCTATCATACCTATTCAACCAATTTGTAAACCCAAAACTTAGAAGTAGGTTTAAAACCCACAAATGTCCTTATGTAACAAATGTATAAATTAATGTAATCCAAGTTCATAGGTTTCACCATGATAGAACCTCAAAACTCAAAAGCACTAGACCATCAAGGATAACCGAACCCAAAAGTCAAAAGTTATGGACTTAGACAAGAATATCATGCATTATTGTGCAACATGAAGATAATCAAGATCATGTGTACTTGATTAAGGTAGGAACCAACAAAACTTAAAAGAATACTTTTGTTATTTATAAAGTGATAATTTAAATTATAGATTGAGATGTTTAACGGCATCCATTTTGGTTATCATGGTTGTAACAAGTTTAAAAAAAGATACGATCTATATAATATAATATAATATATCATACCTAATTAAGGATTAAAAGCATAACAATAAACCACATGAAAAATAATATGTAATTTGTCGTATTAATTCACTAGCTTTTATCCCGGGAACGTTCCGGGGTTAAAATATCTAATCTGACATAATAAAATATCTAATATGACAACATAATTAATGATTTGCCAATACATGAGTAATGAATAATTATTATTATTAATATTATTATTTATTTTAAACAAATCTCTACCATAAGTTATCATATTCAAATATTAAAAAAAAAATCTCTGCCTATGAAGTTATGTTTATCGTTTCTTATTCAAATATAAAAAACCCTAAGTAGTGATTTTTAGTAGACTAAAATATATTTGAAAACAAAACCCCACAAAAATAGTCGTTTTTTTCTCCTTTTTTTATATAGCACTATAGTACCCGTTGGAAAGATAATAAAACGCTCGTTAATTTGGTGTAATTTTTTTTCTTTAAAAAATCTTGTATATAAAAGATATTAACGTTTAAAAGTTATGGGAGGAAAAAACGAGAAAGAAAATTTAATTTTGTTTTTAAATTCTTATCTTTTCCTTAAATAATTATAATATATATAGAGATTTATTAAAAAAAACTCAAAAATTATAAAATCCCACATGATACCACGTGGTACATTTAAGAAGGGAGTTGAGGCCTCAATTAAATGCCACATCATCATAAGTTAATTCTTTTATTAATAGTTATAGATAGATACGATCTTGAGTGATATACCTATGAATGAAGATGACCAACAGGCAACAGCATAAAAAGTTATTGTAATATGAAAATAATAAAAGTAGTGACAAGAACATGAATACATGATTCTATAAAAAAATTATCTGACTAGTTATGATCTTTTGTTACTGTTTGATTATTTGTATTGAAAATGAGGGGGAATTACTAGTAACTACAATTTATTTTCCCACCTAGGCGTTGCCATCTTAGATAGATAGCATATTTTTTTTTTGTGTCATAGATCCGCTATATCAGAAAGCGGAACACGTCTAGGTGTCAAATATTTATCATCTTGCATCTGGTTGTTTAGTAGGAGGGAATTAGTATGACACGTGAGATAATTAAGATCGCAAGCTGAGATAGCAGAGCTATCAAAAGCATAATTTGAAGTTTGTCACACACAATATAACAAATGTTTTCTCTACGCCACTAACACTCTGTTTCAGAGTTTCATTAAAAGATGAAAGAAAATGGATCGCCCTCCTCTTCCTTTCCCTCATATTCCTTTCAAATTGGAAAGATTGAAAATCACCCTAAAAACCTCTCTATTATCCCTCTCATTCCCTCCCTTTCCCTCATTTCTCTTTCATCCTTTAATGAAACTCTAAAACAGAGTGTAAATAACGAAAATATCCTATGTGATGGCTCCCTGCCCTGGCTAGTTTAAAATAGTGTATACAAATGTAAATTTATTTCCTCGTTCATTTAATTCAATCAGAAACTTCTCGACCATGACTTCAATAGACAATTCCATCTATCAAGTAAAGATGATCAGTAACATGTAGTTCAGAACTGGACATGCATATATGGATCATGCATGCGTATGGAACTTTTTTAACTTTTAAATATTATAAAAGCACCAAGTAAAATCCCATAAAAAAAGTTGAAAAATAAATTAAAATCACATCATATAAATATCAAGCAGAAAACTCCTAAACACGATTGCATATATGTATCATGCATCTGGAACTTTGTTTTTTATGCTTAAGTGCTTTAAATAAGTTTTGATGGTTATATACCAAAATTTTAAAGCTTGTTTTGATTCTAAGTGACCAGTTAGTTGAACGGATATTATAGTTAAGGGTCATGTTATTTACACCGGTGTTTTAGGGTTTTACAGCTCTCTACAACTCGTAGAGGTGTCAGAGCATTGGAAACCACATCCCTCTATGGCTCGTAGAAACCTCTACGGGCCGTAGAGGTGGGTGCCCACTGCAATGATTGACATAGGCCTCTACAGCTCGTAGAGGCCTCTACAAGCCGTAGAGGCCGGTGTAAATAAGTTTTGGGGTGGTGCAAATAGGGGGGGGGGGGAGCTAGTTAATAGTGTTTATAAAGATGATCATCCGCTAGTTGAACCATCGGACCGGGATAGAAACGTACTGTAGCTAGGATCACCTAGAACCAAAACAAGTTCTAGAAATTGATTAAAAACAATCAAAACTCTTTTCTTACCACCTAAAGATCATATAATAAATTCCATGTATCTATACATACTCATATCATGCATGCGTTGCAATTTGCAAACCCTAATTAGCTTTCCACATAAATGGCAGATTGGAGTAGCATTAACTAACATACCATTATGTAATTCTTATTTATAGACTTACTTAATTATTACAAAACACACATCCATAATTTCAAATATCTAACATGCATGATGCATGATTGCTGAGCAGCATAAACCCTAGCTACAACACATAGTCACATATACGTATATATTATATTATATAGATATAGAGCTAGTATTATCTCGAAAACTTCTAGGGTAACACATATACTGCAAAGGGGTCGTTTTCTTTTCTAATTTCATCCATAAACATACGTAGCGCTTCGAACACACGCAGCTCCAAACGATGGATATATGGTAGCTAGTTCGGTATGAGTTTAAACGGGGGCTTGTGGAACGTCGGTGCAGGATCCGATCGTCCATAATCTCTTGTATTTGCCCTTAGCAGCCTCTCATGAATAATATCATCTCTCTTTAAAGTTTGATCATCTTCTGAATATAAAGATTCCTGTATAATAGTGTAGATCAAGTGTGGTTCGGTACACAATCACACATAACAATATTTTATAACTAAAAAACATATGAAAATGTAACAGTTTATATATGCACAATAAATGATAGACTTAACCTTATTCTGATCACTTGCATCAACCTTCATCATCGGAATGGAGGATTCGCAACGCGCTGATTCATCGACAATTCAAAAGGGTTTTCATATGTGTTCATAAAGATTACTTTAAAGTAAAAAAGTTAAGAGCTTGATGAATTATTAACCTGAAAATGATGATGATACAAGTGAGGTTACAATGAGATAACTTAGGAGACAACTCTTGAAAACCATCATTAGCTTGTTTGTGTTACTCTTTGTTGAGAGCTTCTTTTTGGATTAAAGGATTCAAGAAATGATATGCAAAGTTTGTATATGTTGTATATGGAGTGCAACTGAAGTATATTAATTAATTAATTAATAATATTAGTGGTGTTGGGGATAAGACCTAATCAAGAATAATAATATAATGCAAAGAGTATTATCACAAAGCAATGCTCTTTCCTATGCTTAACTTTTTGGGTAAAAATAAGACCTAAAAGGTGAGAGGAAACCACTTTGCTGTTGTTGGGGCACTAAGTCTATAGGGTTAGTGGAAATTTGAATCTTAAAAATGATTTATTTAATATGTGTTAATGGGTAATGGACCCTAATTCAATATTATAACCAATAATATTGTGTCTTTATTTTGTCTTTAATTATATCGGTTAAAGAGGTGAGACTTGGAACCTAAAATGCGTGGACTTGATGGCTAAAGTAGTCTCATATTTTTATCGGTTGAAGAGGTAAGAGTTTCTTTCTTGATTGATTGAATATCTCACTACATTGGATCTCTAAATTATAGAGGTAAGTACTCCATAAAATATGTGTCTTTTTACCTTTAAAATAGTACGCATCATACTATCTATATTGTATGATAGAGGTTAATCCTTTTTCTCTCTTGTATTGATTTACAATATTTATAATAATAGAAAGGGTTCTCTATCTTTGGATAGAGATAATCATGAGATATTCAAATACAAATAAATACAATCATTCCTATAATTACGTATCCTCTATTACACCCCCGCGGTCGAAGCGGGAGGGGACCGGATGCTGAGACTGTCTCTGAAATCTTCAAATAAAATCCGGGGCAAGCCTTTGGTGAATATGTCAGCAATCTGATATCTTGATGGCACATGGAGAACCCGTACGTTACCGCGTTGTACCTGTTCGCGGACAAAGTGGATGTCAAGCTCAATATGTTTGGTGCGTTGATGCTGCACCGGGTTCCCTGATAAATAGATGGCACTGACGTTGTCGCAATAGACCAAGGTTGCGCGAGATAGAGGATGCTGTAACTCAAGGAGAAGGTTTCGTAGCCAACAAATTTCCGCAACCACATTAGCGACTCCTCTATATTCTGCTTCGCACTGGAGCGAGAGACGGTACTCTGTCGCTTGGAGGACCAGGAGATGAGACTGTCCCCGAAATAAATACAATAGCCACTGGTGGAACGCCTGGTGTCGGGGCAACCAGCCCAGTCCGCGTCGGTGTAGGAGACGAGAGACTGGGAGGAGGAGCCGTGAAGCTGGAGGCCGAAGCTTAGAGTCCCCTTGATATACCGTATAATTCTCTTAAGAGCATTCCAGTGATCAACCCGAGGGGCGTGCATGTGCATACAAACCTGCTGTACTGCGTATGAAATGTCTGGGCGCGTAAACGTGAGGTACTGAAGAGCACCTGCGAGGCTACGATAAAGTGTCGGATCATGAAATAAGTCGCTGACAGTGGAGCTGAGCTTGCTGTTGGTGTCAACTGGTGTGGCTACGGGATTGCAGGCCTGCATGCCTGCGCGACTAATGATCTCAGATGCATAGGTATGCTGTGAAAGAACAATGGTGTCTTGAGTGCGAGACACAGAGATGCCCAGAAAATAGCTGAGAGGGCCCAAGTCTTTCATGGCGAATTCGCCTGCGAGCTTGGCCATAAGAGAGTGACGAAGTTTGTCAGAAGAAGTAACCAGAAGAATGTCATCCACATATAAGAGTAAGTAGGCTGTGTGATGGCCCTGGTGAAGGGTGAAGAGAGAAGCGTCACTCTTGCTGTGCTGAAAGCCAATGGTGAGCACAAAGTCAGTGAATCGCTGGTACCAGGCACGAGGGGCCTGTTTAAGACCGTAGAGCGATTTCTTAAGGGAGCAGACATGATCGGGAAATCGTTTGTCACGAAAACCCATGGGTTGGTACATGAAGACGGTTTCATGGAGATTCCCATGAAGAAAGGCATTGGTAACGTCCAGCTGATGAACAGACCAATGCTTAGATAAAGCAATAGAGAGAACCGTCCGAATCGTAGCCGGTTTAACAACCGGGCTAAATGTCTCACCACAATCGATACCAACCTGTTGTAATCGACCATCACACACCAACCGAGCTTTGTATCGTTCCAATGAGCCGTCCGACCTGTATTTATGTTTAAACAACCACATACTACGAATAATTTTCATGTCAGGCTTACGAGGCACCAATTCCCAAGTCCCATTTCTAACTAATGCATTGTATTCCGTAGACATGGCATTGTACCATTCCGGAATATTTAAGGCATCGGTGGGTGTTTTTGGTACGGGAATGTGGTCTCGTCAAAAGCTACGTGTCTGGAGATGTAGATCTGTTTGGTTTTCAAGTCGAGACATCGGTACCCCCTATGGGTAGGAGGGTAACCGAGAAAGACGCATGGGTGGGAACGTTGGTCAAGCTTGTGAATGGTGGAGGAGGGAGTGAGAGGGTAGCAAAGGCATCCGAAGACGCGAAGATGGTCATAGGTAGGGGTGGTATTGTAAAGAATTTCGGTGGGAGTTTTGGTTTTGGTGGTAGTGGTGGGGAGAATATTGAGAAGATAGGTGGCGGTTTCTAAGGCAAAGTGCCAAAAATGGGTGGGTAGTGACGCATGAGACATGATGGTACGAATAAGGTTGTTGATAGTGCGTATTTTTCTTTCAGCTTTACCGTTTTGTGAAGATGTGTATGGACAAGACAAGCGGTAAAGGATGCCATCTGTGGTAAAAAAGGTTTGAAAGGTGTTATTTACATATTCACGACCGTTATCACATTGAAAAGTTTTTATGGTGCGGTTAAATTGAGTGGTGATAGTGAATGTAAATTGGGTGAAGGCGGAGAAAACATTAGATTTGTGGGTGAGCGGGTAGGTCCATAAAAAATTTGAAAAATCATCTAAAAAGAGAACATAATAATTATGACCAGAAGAACTAATAACAGGGGATGTCCACACGTCACTATGAATAATATCAAATGGTAAAACAGTAGAAGTAGTAGAAGGAAAAAAAGGAAGTCTTATACTTTTACCCAAAACACAAGAGTCACAAACATTATTACGAAAATGATCAAAAGAAATAGAATTATTGTTTTTAATTGAAAGCAGTGGTTGACGTCCTGGGTGGCCAAGACGTTGGTGCCATAGGTCAGCAGTGATGGCAGCTAGAGCAGTGGATGTGGTAGAGGAGGACCCGAGCACCAGAGGGTAGAGATCACCGCTGCTGTTGCATCGCAGGAGCGGAGCTCGCGTCTTGAGGTCCTTCACAAGAAAACCAAACGGATCAAATTCAACAGACACAGAATTATCCCTAGTAAAGCGACGAACAGAAATAAGGTTTTTAACTAATTTGGGTGAGTATAGGACATTTTTTAGTATAAAGGGAGGGAATGGTGGGGGCAGGTATTTTGTGCCTTGTCCTATTACCGGAATGGTATTACTATTGCCTACAATAATACTATGAGGAATGCAAGAGTTAGAAAAGGATTGAAAATCACCTTGCTCGTGAGTCATGGTAGAGGGCGCACCAGTGTCCATATACTGTGTCAGGTCGGGCTGCTGGAGGGACATCGTGTACATAGCCTGCTCGATGTCTGTCGTGCTATAAGCCGCATAGTGGTTCTGGGAAGGACGCGGGCCTAGTAAACCAGGTTGTTGGGCTGCTGCAGTGGTGGGCCGAGTACTGTTAGGATATGGGCAAGGTGGGGAAAACCAAGGGAAGGGGTTTTGTTGGGCCTGATGGTGTGGTTGTTGTTGGGCCGATCCAGCAGGTGAGAATTGGGGCCAAGAAGGGAACCAGGGAGGGTATTGATTGAACCAAAAGGGGGAATGGTTGGGATTGACGTCCGAAGCCACCTCGGCCACGGCCTCTACGGCCTGTGCGACCTACGCGTCCCCGGACAAAGGGTGTGGAATTTTGTGGGCGGTTGTGGTGGGTGTCAGGGTTGGGATTGGTAGTGGGGCGGTGTTGGGTAGTTGCCGAGAGGGCATTGGAGGCGGTTTGAGCAGTGTGTAAGGCTCGTTCGGATTTGTTTGTCTCGGCCTGAATAAGTTTGGATCGGGCAACATAAAAGGATGGTAACGGGTGAGTGTTTTGTATGATAGTTGATATACCTTCGTACTCGGCATTAAGACCCGCGAGGAGTTGTAGAACCAGTCGGTCAGAGTCAACAGGTGCGTCCACATTTGCGAGCTGATCTGCAAGAACCTTGATAGCCTGACAATAGGCGGACATGTTGGGGAACCCATCCAAACGAGTGTTGGAGAATTTCTGCATGAGATAAATCGCTCGTGCCGCCTTGTTGTCATGAAAAAGATCTTCGATGGCAACCCACGCTTCATATGCGTTAGAGATATTATTAATAATAGTATGCAGGATATCATTCGAGACTGTACGGTATAACCATTGAAGTACAATGGCATCAAGGCGTTCCCACTCTTCAGAAGCGGTAGAAGACTCGGTTTCAGTGGGAGGAGGTCAGCCTTGCAGTGAATCTTGAATAAAGTAGCCCATGAAGCGTATTGGGAAGATTCAATCTCAAGGGTTATGGGGACATAGTTTTGAATATTGGATACGGTTGTTGCAGGGTGCAATTTTGATTCAACCGTGAGGGAAGGGATGATGGTAGAGTTAGTGGCAGGAGAAGTCATGGTGAGGAAGATAGAACAGGTGAAGGATCGGAGGAAGAATGCTGCCGATCGGAAAAACAGAAGAAGAAGAAGGGTGTGCGACGGCAACAAGGGTATAGGAGATTAGTTTAGGTTTGATACCATGATAGAGGTTAATCCTTTTTCTCTCTTGTATTGATTAACAATATTTATAATAATACAAAGGGTTCTCTATCTTTGGATAGAGATAATCATGAGATATTCAAATACAAATAAATACAATTATTCCTATAATTACGTATCCTCTATTATTGTACAATATATATAGATAAGTCACTACTTCACGCATGCTAATATAACCCGATTAAAATGCTCAATATAACTCGGAAATTCATTTGGCTATATACCAAAAAAGTGCTTATTTGCATAACATAATCCATATTGTAAGTGAAAAAAAACCTGACGTGAACACCATGTTTTATTTCTTCATATTTCATATTATAACTTGGTTCCCTTACTACAAATCAAGCTTTATATATCACTTATTTAAGCACGGCAAAAGGTTATATATATAACCCGCCTTTTTAGAAATCTGGATGTTTTTGGAATTAACATTTATTTTAAGGTAATTTGTGTCTTTAATAATTCCCCCTTATAATAGTCAAATTAACGTACCATACGATCTTTATTCTAACCAGAATCGAACTCACAACCTCACACTTGTACAATGTAATGTATATTTTGGGTGTTGAATAAAAGTAATTTGCCGATAAAAAAATAAAAGAATACGATCTTTATTGTATAATATAGAGGATTTTGCTACTTTCACATATGATAACCTATTAAGATAATTAAAGTTACTAGTTGGAAATTCATCGGAGCTATATTCTGAAGATTCTGTTTATTAGACACATAAATATAATCTACAAGTGACAAGTATAGAACAACAAGACGTTTGGTTAATTTCTTCACAACAAATTCAGTTCCCTTGCTACAAACCGAGCCCTATCACTTATTTAATTTGGGCATGTCAAAAGATAAATAATCCGATCTTTTATAAATCTTGAGATTTTTTTAGATTAATCTATTTATTCTTTACGTTGTTTGTAGTAACGAGTATAATTGCATAATTTCTTCTGATTACCTTTAGAACATATACTTTTTTATTACTCCCTCCGTCCCATTAAAAGTGTCTTGGTTTGAAAAACACAAAGTTTTTAGGAATATTAAATGATTGTCTTTTTTGTTTGCCATATGACAATAATACCCTTGTCATAGATGGGTCCATCATATTATTTGTTTGCCATATGACAATAATACCCTTGTCATAGTTGTGTTTTTAAGGGTAAATTTGGAAATTGGCTATCAATTTTTTAAAGTGGACACATGAAATAGGACAAACAAAAAAAGGAATATGAGCACTTTTAATGGGACGGAGGGAGTATAACGTACAACTCTTCGAAATACATACATACATATTGTTGTGAGTAGACCATATATATTTAAGATTCCGACTCATAAAATGAACGGACATTAGGGTTGTTCAAATTGCTCGACGTACGAGACTCGCTCGGAATTTGCTAGTTTGATTCAGCTCGATTGAAAAAGGTGCCCGGTTTAGATCGGTACAGTTTCTAAAGAACCAAGCATGACCAAAGGCACGATTGGTTCGGTTAAATATTATTTTTAATAACATAACTAGAGACCCACAATAATATTGTTTTGTATAAGATCCAGTGATGGAGCTTTAACAAAAATTGTGTGTGTGTGGGGGGGGGGGGGAGTCAAGGGAGCCTTATAACGGCGAAGGTCAGACTCAATACGTATGCAACTTTTGAACGAAAACACGTATGGAGTAAGAAAAAGGTAGGGGCGGGGCACCATCCAACCGCAACTATCCTTCGCCCCTGCCAATATCCAAATAAAGCCATTTGAGGAATTCGATTTGAAGTTTAACAACAATAGACCATTGTCTAACATTCCAATGTCCATTAAAGTAATTCAGTTAAAATGTCAATACTGAAATGTGAAGCGTCAATTGACACTCAATTGTCAACCCGCCATTTGATTCAGAAGTACAAAACCCTATAATCAGAGTTCCCCATTGCCCATCATTATTCGATTTCTCCATCACCAATTGCCAGGGTTTTGCTTAAGTTGGTTCATTCGATTTCGAAATTTTGATATAATAAGGACTTGCTTCAATTGCTCGACGGTTCATCTTTCCACTCAGTTTTTCTTATTCCTTGTTTGGTAAACTTATACTTATGTTCTAATTGAACGACACCTTGGGGACGAAAACTGCACTTTACTCTAAAAAGTACCACCACCACCACCCCAATCGTCACTTTCCTTTTTTGTTCCGCGACGCTCGATACTCACTCGATGTTAGCTCAAAAAATGCTTGGATCGAAAGAAAGACGCTCATTCTACTTTGGCTCAGTTGAAAAAACGTTCGGTACAATTTGTAAACGAACTGAGCACGAGGAAAGGTCCAATCGGTTTAGTTCGACTCGTTAACAACCCTAATGGAATTACACATTGGGTTGATTGATCCTAAATCGTTCCCTTTTTTCAAGTGAAACGATAAATCTCAGATTCAACTTTATGTTCTGCTTGGGTGTGGGTTATTGCAGACAGATTTGAGTGAAGGTTCTCTAATGGATTGCTTGGATTCTAGTGCAAAATTTCTGACTACAAATCTTAAAAGGCAACTAGATACCACTTTAAAAAAATTTAGGGTTTATGTTTTGTCCATTAGCCAGGGTTCCAAAAAGATTAAGTATGATTTTTGGGTATTTAAAAGGGTTTAAAATTTGGATGGTTAGTGGTTTCAATTCAATTATACATATGGACAAAGACTTGGTACCAAATACCATTAAAAGGATAGTGATAGAGAATAAAGATACCACTCACTTCATTCTTTTTTCATCTTTAACTTTTTTTATATTAAAGCAATTTTGGGACAGCTCCCCACCTTCAAGAAATGAAAAGACTCTCTTCTTTAAAATAAATAAATCGCTTAATTGGCCATATATATGTTTAAACTTGGAAAAGTTTTTAAGTTTTTCTAGGGTGATCGCATGATATTTAAGTATCACAATAGTAGTTAATAACAAAAAAGAGTTGAAAATTACGGTGTCTAAGTTGTTTTAACTCATCATTGGGTAATTAATTTTTTAACTACGTATACAATTTTATGGTAATTAAGGCAAAATGGCATGGTCCTCACCACCCTCATCACCTACATCCTCCATCTAGAGTCCAACTCGTCAACTCCCTCTTCATCCTCATCTTGGAGCGGGGGTTGTCACCCTTCCCCCCTTTCATAAGTGAAGAGAGAGAGAGAGGGGGGGAGAGAGAGAGAAACTAGAGAGAGATAGAGCCGGGGAAGGGGGGGGGGGGTTTCCTCGACGACATCGATGGGCTCCCCAAGTTTGTTGACATTTCTGATGCGGGGACTAGACGAAGGTTATTCGAAGATTTGAATTCAAATATCTTATTTTAATTATCATTATTTTTATTTAGCATTTTTAGTTTTTATTGGAGTTATGACTTAGGATATGAGGTTATTGTCTCGTAATTTTTGAATTTTGATTATCGTAAAGAACACCTTTAAGGTTTCTTTGAATCATTCGGTTCATTAAGCTTTAGATTTTAATCACCTAGTTATTTGAGTCATTTGATTGGTACTCGTAACTGCATTTATTTGGTTGTTTGAAGAACTAAGACTATGCACTATGGTGAGCTATATCATCAATTGGTTGCAAGGTGGAAGAAAATGACAAAAACACTTTTAATATAAAAATGAGAAAGTGGGATGTTGTATTAGACCGGTGGGTGTGGTTGAGGTCGGCATCGACGCCGGACCGCCACCTCTGCATCCACATCACCGGCGACGTTGCCGGAGCTCTTCATGCCGGGCCAAGGGTGTGGTGGGTGATCTCCTTCTCTCCGGCTTCATCCTCAACCCACCAATCACAAGGTTCCAATCTCGCATCCTAAGAAGAAAAGAGGGCCGGCTTGAACGGCAAGGAGATGCCGCCTATGCCGCTGCCGCCCCTATGCCGCCCAGGGGGTGGTGTAGCAAGGCCCGACATTCGCTTGCCTCCCCTATGCCGCCCCCCATACCAATCAGTCTTACAACCGGGTCGGTCTAGCAACCAAAGGTTGCAATCGATTGGCAAATTTAATAATATATATCTTTTGTTTTGAATTATTTAAATTGTTTTTAAATATACCATTATTAGTTTTTTATATTTAAAATATATAATTAGTTACTTTTGAAAGAAAACTCTTATATTTATATATTTTTAATATTCTTTTATATAATAAACAATAATTCTAAATCATATTTACTTAATATAATATTGGTTTAGGTTGGGTTGTGAATGAGAGTGAAAAACTAGATTGAGTTGGGTTGTGTAGGTGAAAAAGAGAGAAATTAATTTTTTAAAGAAAGTTTGGTTTGGATTGGGTTGGGTTGTAACAGCGGATAGTCTAATGAAAAGGGTAGCTTATTTTATATGAGGGGCCTACCATCGTAGATGATATGAATTGTGTAAACCTGGCAAATGACAAAAACTCGGTTTAAACGCGACACCTTCATCTTACATTATATGTCTACATTGTTCACCAATATCACACGTTGGTATTAATAGATATTGCAAGACTTTATAAAGAATGTAAGAGATATCGTGTGACAAAGTAGTGTGAATCTTCAAATTGGTTAAAGAATGGTTAATAAGATACCAAACTTTATAGTAATTGATAAAAAATATTCATCTTCATATTGTTTTAATATTCGATCAAGTCAATTACCACTCATCCATGACCATTGTTTGTCTTCAACACTTAGTCCCTAGCGCTAACACCTCCAACGCCATCACCGCAGCTACCATCGAACCACCACCACTACCATAGATGGTTCATCATTATTGTCACCGTCATCACCATTGCCCGTTGTTGCCCCTCCACCCGCTTCCAATGTTGCCTTTGTCTTCACTAACATCATCATCACCGAGACAACATTATAGTTATAACTACCATCGACGCCGCCACAACCATCTCCACCTTTGCCGCTAGCCACCATAAAAAAAATACCAATTGCAACTTTTTACTCTTTGTAAACCGACTCATTTCTACACGACTCTATTTTGGTCCATCTCTGCCTTCACCACTACCCACCATAAAAAAAAACACAGCGGCTGAAAGTATTTTGTTATTTTTTCTAAACCGACTCATTTCAACACAACTCCATTTGGCCGGAACCTAGTTTGATCGAACCAAATTAATCTTTTAAATGAACCGTTTTGAGCCGAACTTAGTTTTGCTCAAAACACCCTGAATCCGTTTTATCTATGTCAATAAACACTCTTGAACCCCAAGTTTTCGATGATGATATTATGTATTTTGTTGATTCTTTAATAGAACAATGGTTAAGATGATGTGATAACGTTAAGCAATCAATTACGATTTAGAACCATAATGAAATGATTTATTAATGTATCGGTAAATAAATAATCAGTACTTCAGTAGCGTATATTATTTCCTCTCCCTTTGCTTTGATTCACTGAAGAGCCTCTTAATAAAGGACTTTTGTTGCATCTGCTGCACAGGCTTAAAAAAAGTTCCATTGCTGGGAATCGAACCCGGGTCTCCTGGGTGAAAGCCAGATATCCTAACCGCTGGAGGACAATGGAAGCTTGTTTCAGTTTTCTCATTTAGTATATACAACTATAGAAATGAACAACTTCCAGACTGACCTTACTGGACGGCTAGCCGAACCGACATCTGATGGGCACCAAACCAAACACGCCTAAAGGGTCCGCCTAGTTTGAATTTTGATATGATTTTGAGTTTGGGTTCGGGTTTGGCCTTAGCCTATAAACGAGAGAAAACCGAAACGGACAGATGGAAAATGCTTTTGTTCAGCGGGTTAAGAGGCAACCCATTATCACATAAGTTACAAGTATGTAACCTGTTATGGCTCAAGTAAAGCCCCATAGGCCATAGCATCTCATTGGTCTAGTTCATAGTTCTCATTTAGTCATTTTTAAGTACGGTCCGAACCCATGAACAACACTGGCCAAGGGCCATTGTCAACAAATAAATAAAGCAATACAATAGGTTGAAGGTTCCATGACGTGTATCACAATTATAAACTTCTTAAATCGTTTTATTTTAAGAATCTAATTCAAGTATGAGCAAAACACATAACAAATTCTTAAAAAATGACTATCGAACAAGTAAAAGTACAAAATTAGCCAATGTATTCGAGAAGTAAATTAAGAAGAAAAAATGACTATCGAACGAGTAGAAGTTTAAAAGTAGCTAATGGATTCTAGAAGTAAATCGAGTAGCTACCGAATTCGAGAACTAAATTAAGTTTTTCAGTTTTGTATGTTGCGCTATAATTTTATGATTTCACAGTTTTAAACTTGATATTTAGTTTTTACATTACACTTATTATAAACTTGATTTTTAGTTTTTACACTATACCTATTAAAATTAAAATTACATATTTATCAAGTTTAAAAAATGAGGCGAGACACTAATATTTATAAAATGGAAACTCACCCTCCATTTACTAAAAGAAACATGTTTAGCGGCCAACTCTAAAGGTTCACGAAAACAAGAAAATGCAGCTTGTTACACGTGTTCAACCGGTTAACATTAGTTGTGATATCCAACCAAATTAAGAACCTACACGTGCATTTGCAACATTGAGCGGCTAATATACAGGGGTCTTATTTTCCATTCTAGCCATCTCCCAAGTTTTCCCATAGCTCAACTCAGCTTACCATTTTTGCCGCTTACTTTGGCTCGTCCCTAGCGTCTAGCATTTTCATTTCTTTAGGGGCTTGCTAAACTTCAGAGTAGTTAAATTGAAAAAGCCAAACATGGCTTAAGTTTAGGGGCTTGAACCTTTAGCCGAGCCGTTGTTGAACCGAGCCGTTTAGCAAACGTCTAAGGAAGTTTGGCCGGTTCAAAAAGAAACTGCTAGGAGTATGTCATTTAACGTTTCAGAGGTGTGTCAGGTGGTTCAAGATGTGTCAGAGACAACTTTAAAGTTTAAGATAAACTACATCTTAGCCAGTTCAAATCTCTAGCCGTAAAATGTTAGCCGTTTCGGTGTTTGTGACATGTATACATTTTTTTATTGATCTAAAATGGGTTTAAAAACACTTGTATTAGTGTTTACGACATAATTGATTGATTCCATTTAAGACAAATCTGTTCTTATCTTTTTTTTTTTTTTTTTTTTTCTTTTTCTAAACCCATTAGAAATTAACCGCTAAACATGCTTATTTTAAAAATTAGAGGGGCTCAATGTTTATTTTAGTGATTTCCCATCTACCAAAACTAAATCAAATCAAATCGTAAAAGGAATCATCATACACTTAAATAAAAGAGAAAGTATAGGAAAAAGATATTGTTATATTCACAATGCATAAAATACAAGCATTTGAATCGGAAACTTGGACGTAAAGAAAACGCATTCGTTTGAACTCAACGGTCGATAACGCGGGCAATAAAACCAAACCCTAAGCCCCTCTTTCTCATTCATTCATTCATAATCTGAAAACCCATATAATCCATATTGTTCTCTATGTTTCAATCACTCATCATGTAGCAGATAATCATCCATAATCAGCACTACAGTCTACAGGTATGCGATTGTACATTAACAGGCGTTTTCTTCTTTCTATTGCTCGGTTTTTTCGATTAATCAGCAGTTACGCAACGATCTTCTGGTTTTCTTTTCTATTATTATTGTATTGTTTGTTTGTTTGATTGATTGCATCATCGTACGTAGGCTTATTCTTCATGTAGCAGAGAATCATCCATAATCAGCACTGCAGGTATGCGATTATACATTATCAGACGTTTTCTTCTTTCTATTGCTCGTTTTTTCGATTAATCAGCAGTTACTCAACGATCTTCTGGTTTTCTTTTCTATTAGTATTGTATTGTTTGTTTGTTTGATTGATTGCATCATCGTACGTAGGCTTATTCTTCTGCACATGTTTCTGATAGTGATAAATATATACAATATGATTCTATTGTTTGCATAATCATCCTTATATCTGATGCATCTGCTTCATGTCATATATAATATATAGTCTGGAATTATGTAGGAGTGTCAGGGCATTGGGTTTAAAAACACTTGTATTAGTTTGGATTAATGTTTATGATATAATTGATTCATTCCAGGCGTCGTGTTTGGTAACCAAACGTTTTGTTTACATGATGAATTGATAATTTTACCTGATAAGCTATCAATTAAAATTTCAAATAACGTTGACTTTTGCGATGGCAATTTTGACTACCTTTTTCTTATTACTGGATTGATTTATAACCTCGACTCGTTTATGTATTATCACTACAATATACTAAAGTAGCTAACATAAGTTCAAGACTGGATTCTTTTCGTCCCACACGCCTATTTTAAAAACACTGAAATCATCTCACTTTAAAGCATCAACTGGTGATACCTTACTGAACTGTCACAAAAATTAGAGTCTTTGTATCCTCAAAGTTTTTGAAGCTTATTTCATCTTTCTTTCTTATGAGATTTTATTTTTGTAGTTTATCCTCAAAGTTTTTCGCCTTTTACTTAATAAGTTCACTTATGATTTTAACCTTTGCATTGTTTATATTGTTTTGAATATTTATGTGATCTCACAGTTTTATATGGTGTTTTGCAAGACTGAATCACATTTGAATACTTGCAATCATGTTACTAGGAACCTATAAACCCATTTCACAACTTTTTTTTCTGATAACCTTGACTTCGTTTTTAGTGTTTTATCTTTCTTTCTTATGAGACTTAATGAGTTCACCTATGATTTTAACCTTTGGTATTATTTTTTATTGTTTTGAATAAATATTAGGTTTCACAGTTTTATATGGTGTTGCAAGATTGAGCTCACAATCGAGAATTTGCAATCCTGTTACTAGGAACCTGTAAAACCTTTTCAACATGTATTGTACTTTGAGGCTTGTACTTTACGGTTGATTGGGTGTATGTAGGTTGCTAATGTAGCATGGATTGCTTTCTTGATGAAGTTCTTTCTTTCTGTTTTAATATTTTTCTGATAATTTTGATTTCAACCTTTTGCATTATTTTTATTGTTTTGAATAGATATGAGGTTTCACAGTTTTATATGGTGTTGCAAGATTGAGCTCGCATTCAAGAATTTGCAATCCTGTTACCAGGAACCTATACACCTTTTCAACATGTATTGTACTTTGAGGCTTGTACTTTACGGTTGATTGGGTGTACGTAGGTTGCTAATGTAGCATGGATTGCTTTCTTGATGAAGTTCTTTCTTTATGTTTTAATATTTTTCTGATAATTTTGATTTCTTGGTGAAGTTCTTTCTTTCTGTTGAAATTATATTTTTCTGATAATTTTGACTTCGTTTTTAATGTTTTATCTTTCTTTCTTATAAGTTTTTTGTTCTGAATTCCTTTACATCCTTTTGTGTTCGTCATTACTTAATGAGTTCACTTATTATTTCAACCTTTTGCATTATTTTTATTGTTTTGAATAGATATGAGGCTTCACAGTTTTATATGGTGTTGCAAGATTGAGCTCGCATTCAAGAAGTTGCAATCCTGTTACCAGGAACTTATAAACCTTTTCAACATGTATTGTACTTTGAGGCTTGTACTTTACGGTTGATTGGGTGTATGTAGGTTGCTAATGTAGCATGGATTGCTTTCTTGATGAAGTTCTTTCTTTCTGTTTTAATATTTTTCTCTAATAATTTTGATTTCAACCTTTAGCATTATTTTTATTGTTTTGAATATATATGAGGTTTCACAGTTTTATATGGTGTTGCAAGATTGAGCTCGCATTCAAGAATTTGCAATCCTGTTACCAGGAACCTATAAACCTTTTCAACATGTATTGTACTTTGAGGCTTGTACTTTACAGTTGATTGGGTGTACATAGGTTGCTAATGTAGCGTGGATTGCTTTCTTGGTGAAGTTCTTTCTTTCTTTCTTTCTTTTTTAGTATTTTTCTGATAACTATGACTTCGTTTTTGTTGTTTCATCTTCTTTATTATATGAGATTTTAATCTGTACAGTCTACCGAATTTTTTGTTCTTGAATTCCCCTACCACCTTTTCAATTTCCTCTTTTACTTGATGAGTTCACTTGTGATTTCAAGCTTTTACATTAGTTTAATTTTTTTAATAGATGTGTTTTCATAGTTTTATATAGTGTTTTGCTAGACTGAACTCACATTCGAATACTTGCAATCCCGTTACTATAACACCTAAAAACCCATTTTAACATGTTTTGTACTTTGAGGCTTGTACTTTGCGGTTGACGGGTGTCATAAGCCGTTTTGTAGCGTGTGTTGATTTCTTGATGAAGTTTTTTCTGTTGATATTCTAGTTTTCACATGATTTTGAAGTTTTATATGGTGTTTTGCTAGACTGAATTCACATTCAAGAACTTGAATATAACACATAAGAACCCATTTTAACATGTTTTGTACTTTAGGGCCTGTTAGTCTGATTCCTTTCTTGATGAAGTACCTTCTCGTGATTTCTATTCATCTGATGATTTTGACTTTGTTTGTTTGATAGTTATATATGATCTTTTGATAGTTACAAGGCTTGTACCTTGTGGTTGAAGTGTATGTAGGTTGTTATTGTAGCGTGGATTCCTTTCTTGAAGAAATTCCTTCTCTTGATATTTTATTTTTTTATGATTTTGATTTCGTTTGTAGTGTTTCCTTTCTTATAAGATTTGTATTTGAATGGTTATCAAGTTTTTTTGTTCTTAAAATACTCATACTTTCTTTGATTTTGACCTTTTGCGTGATGTGGTTGCTTTTATTCTCTACATTTTCCATTGTTTTTAATAGTTGTAATATCCCAGTTTTTTTTTCTCATGGTTCTGACTTTGTTTGTCAGTTTTATATGGTGTTTCGCAAGACTAAATCACACATGAGAACTTGCAATCCTGTCACTAGAATACCTAAAAACTTGTTTCAACATTTTTTGTACTTTGCGTTAGATCGGGTGTTTGTAGGTTGTTTTTGTTGCGTGGATATCTGTGTTGATGAAGTTCTTTCTCCTGTTTTTGATTTTCTTTTGAGATTTTCATTTCTACAGTTTACCAAGATTTTTCTTCTTGGTTTAGACCTTTTAAAACTTCAAGAGGTTATTTATGTTGTCAACCGTTTTCCATTGCATTTATTAATAGCTTTGTGGCTTGAGAATTTTGTATGTTCTTTGGCAAGATTGGACTCACATTGGTGAACTTTGCTGAGTTCTTTGGTTGATGCCTTTGATAGTTTCTTTTCATGTTCTGACATATGTTTCTGTATATGGGAGTGCTTTTACTTGTCACATGCCTAATACATATGAGAAGGTATGTTTGTTTATTGCTGATCAAACTTATAATTTAATTGCTCAAAGTGTCTGAAAATGGATCTTGTACTTAGCATTGATCTTGTAATCTTTGTTGTTGCTCTTTAACTGCAGGTAAAGCTACAGAAGTCTTCTTTGCTGTAACAGAAGTTTTCTGTCTTAGTTATTGGTTTGAGAATAATAGTTTATTGATTTTTATAATGGAGCCCTCTTCCTCTTTAGATGAGGTGGTCAAATGGGTGGGTTAAGTGCGGGTCAAAACAGTCACATTTAAAGTGCAGCTCAATATAGTCAAACTTTTAGTGCGGGTCAAACAGGTTGTGCCTGCATTTTAAGAGGTCAAAACAGTCACATTTTAATGCGGTTCAATATGGTCAAATTTTAAGTGCGGGTCAAAACGGGTTATGCCAACATTTTAAGAGGTTTTTTAATTAATGAATTTGAGTACATTTTGTATGGCTTCCAATCTGTTCAACCTGTCTCAACGGTTTTGTAGGATAAATGCACCACGACCTGTACTCGGTAGGATTTGAACACCCAACCTTTTGGTCGTGGAGCACACCACTTAACAACCATAATGTCCCTTTGACAGCTGATGCATAGGAGAAGCTACTAACATCTATTCCAAAGATCTCTATGTTTGGACAACGTTTGAAGGTTCTTCTATTGGACATAATCTTATAAAATACAAAATCTGATTATGGATTGGTTGGGTAAAAAATAGCTTAAAGTAAAATGGGGATACACAATCTGATTATGCATAAAACCTTTTAAATCATTATGTTCAAGAAAATAGATTCTTTGCAATATAACTAATAATTTATAAGGTGTTTCAAGCCATCCCAATCCGACATGTTTTGGCCCATTACTGGGGACCTACCCATTTTCCTTACTTCTACATGCTTTTCTTCTATCTTTAGCTGATTATCATATTCTTGTATGTGTTGAAATCTGCAGCAGTCCTCAGCCCCAGTGGAGCTAACTGAAGCTGAAAAAGTATATGCAGTACGAGGCCAACTGCACTAGCATTCTGAAAAGGCTATGGCAATTTGCCCAATTTTTTAGTTTGTTGTTTGTCTTAATCTGAGTCGATTCCTTTTTTCATGTTAAAGATTGGAACATATTCCTGTTGCAGGTTCGAACATCATCAATTCATCGTCTTTGTGGTTTTAGTTGATTATGCATTCTTTGAGGTAACTACTTATATTCGAAGCCATAAAGTTTGATTTAGTTTTTAAATAAACCCTGCTTTGAAAAACTGAACTTTCTGAACGTATCCATGTTGATTATTTTGAGAATTGAGTTGCATACTTGAGTTGAATCTCAGTGTAGATGAACTTTCCGAACTTTCTGCAGTTGAGAGTTGAGACACATTTGATCTCTTTGAAACACAATGATGATGTAGCACTCTAGTTTACATTTATAAATTTACATTACATTTATCTAATTTTGCTGCTTAAAGTGTTCTTTTTGTGTTCAGTGAATTGGATGTTGTTCCAGTTGAGAAACTCGCTCATGCACTTGAAGAACGAATGGATATCATGACAGTTGACAGCTTGGCACCTTGTGCTAACGCTTTCTCATTGGCAAGGCACTTTGTGAAGTTCATGGGCCTTTGACAAAGGTATGTAGAGCCATTTTCCGTATTGCTGCTATTTGATTATAATCTGTTTGGTAATGCTATAATTTGTTTGTGGGTTCCATTATCTGTGTGGTTTAAACAATTTTTAATTTTAATCTCTCTAATTCGTATTTTAAGGTTTGACTGCTTGTGAAGTTCATGGGCCTTTCCCGTATTGCTGCTATTTGATTATAATCTGTTTGGTAATGCTATAATTTGTTTGTGGGTTCCCTTCATTTGTGTGGTTTAAAACAATTTTTATTTTTAATCTCTCTAATTCATATTATAAGGTTTGACTGCTTGTAGCTTAGTTTTCATCTATTTGATTTTGTTTTAAGGCTAAAAATGTCAAATCGAAAAGGCCTCAAGTTTTCATTTTGCTTCATCCTCCAAAAGGCTTGAGCCACCCTGGGCGGGAACTTCTTCAACTACCCTTTTACACTCTTTTTTACTTCGTCTAAACCAGTACTCCCCTTTGTTGTTGGTCGCATGTTTACCAATGTAATAGCCGAATTCCCACTTGGCGTTTTATCGAAAAAAATTATTTGCTAGTTTCTGCATTGCTTCATTTCATGTGACTCGCCTTAGTCACCCACTCACCCTTGTAATGAACATAAAAATTGTAAAGTGATGGTCTTCTATTTCTCCATTTCTTTAACTATATTTATTTCAAGTATTTATGGCTCTTTAACCAACATACTTTCTCATTTTAAACAAAAAAGATCTCTCAACCAAATTTTGATATATTAAAGTCTGAACTATACTTTCTCATTTTAACCAAGTATTTAGACTAATCGGAGTGCCCTCGGGGAGATAGCTCGGGGAGCTGAGGTGGCTTCGGCCCCGGTATTGAACACCCCCCCCCCCCCCCCCCCCCCGATTATTTCTCGGGGAAACCGGGGCAATTTGCCCGTGTGCACCGAGTTATTATATTATATTTTATTATATATTATAATATTATTTCTAAACTTTACTTTTCTTTTATATATAATAATATTATATAAAATAATAAAAAAAAGGAAGGGGAATTGGGGGAAGGCATTTCCAAACTTTGGGGGAGAAAATGGGGGAAATGATGTGGCACTTGGGGGAAAGGGGGAGCACACCATATAGCCTTATGCCCACTTTCTCTACCAAGTTCTTGTTTTGCGGACTCAAGTCCCTAAACTTAAAAAAACTCTACAGATATGTTCCTTAACTTGGTAGAAGAGGCCAGATGGATGGGTTGGGTAATGACAAAAGTGGGTTGAGTCAGCCTATATCACTTGTTTTATCCATTTCTTCAGGTTATAAAATTATTAATGTCCAAGAGATGATATAACAAAAAAATTATTACTACAAGAATAATTTTAAGATCTTTTGGGTGTACTTAGGTAAAGGTTATTATTATAGCTTGGATTGTTTCTTGACATATAGTTCTTTCTGTTACTTTTTAAGGATTTAACTATCGTTTCACTTCATTTTTTTATGTATTCTCTTACTTTCTAATAACGATTTTTGAAAGTTCTGTGGTTTGACAGTTTCGAGTTGTATTTACAAGAATAAACTCACAGTCGAGAAATAGGATGCCATTTCAACCCATCTTATGTAAAGGGTTGCTTTTGGTTCGGAATATTTTACTTATCTTGTTGTTTAACACATCTTATTTTGTCTGGTTTTCCACTAACTAATGATGGTTTTTAGTAGTTGTGTGGTATGACACTAAGTATGTGGTGTTGTACAAGAGACAGTTCCCAAATGTGAGAACTTGAAATACCCTTACTTGAATACCTTATTGCACCATGGATTACTTTCTTTCTTTCTTTTTACTGATTTTATATTTTCTGATGATTTTCTCTTTGTTTTTAGTGTTCTTTTCTTTCATATGAGATTTTTTATTTGTACAGTTGTTAACTAAGGTTTTTGTCCTCGAATTCCCCTGCTTATTTATATCTTTGCCTTTTACTTAATGAGTTCATTTATAATTTCAACCTGTTGCATATATATTTTTTAATAGATATGTGGTTTCATAGTTTTATATGATGTTTTGCAAGATTGAGCTCACATTCAAGAACTTGCAGTCCCGTTACTAGGAACCTATAAACTCATTTCAACATGGTTTGTACTTTGAGGCTTGTACTTAACGTTTGATTGGGTGTATATAGGTTATTGTAGCTTGGATTGCTCTCTTGGTGAAGTTCTTTCTGTTGATTTTGACTTTGTTTTTAATGTTCCATCTTTCTTTTTGCTGAGATTTTCTTTTGTATAGTTTACCAAGTTTTTTGTTCTTGAATTTCTCCTACTTCTTTTGAGTTTGATCCTTTACTTGATTAGTTTATTACCTTCTGCTTTGTTTTTTTATTGATGTGCGGTTTCACCATTTTGGTGTTCTTCAAGCTTGAACTCGAAATCCCTACTAGAGACCTAAGATCTCATTTCAACATGTTTTGCACTTTGAGGCTTGTGTTTACGGTCGATTGGGTTTATTTAGGTTGTTATAGTAGCGTGAATTGTTTTCACTAACCTGAAATACCTTACTAGGTTCAGAACACCTATTAATATTAAATTTGCTTGCATGTTGATATAAATGCAAGAGTCGCAATATACTGCTACGGTACTAAAACATGTTTAATTTTGTTGGACCTATGATTAGTTATTACATTTTCTTGGTCTGGAAGGGTCAAAGACCTCTGATCCTAAAACACATATATATATTGTTGTATCATTCTTGAAAATGCGGCGGTTTGGGCCAGTTTAAGTTTGGTGCAATTGCCGACTCTTTGAAGGTTACTTACTCTTAACTTGGATTATCTGATACTTGCTATTAATTTGGGCATGAGTTTGTTCTTTTCCGTAGCTGTGTGGATTGACATTATAGTAAAAACATGTATTTTCTTGTCTCCCTTACAGATTCTTCTCAAGCTAGTATAAAAACAAGATGCAAGCCTCAGCCAAACAGGTAAGTTAACTGTGAACATGTTTTTTTTTCAAGCCTTGGATGTCATGCTGTAATTAGTAGACTTGTCTTCTTTTTGAAGTTATCCTTTTCTTTTGTTTGTCTTTTTGATATGAGGTGGCCAAATGGGTGGGTCTAGGTGGGTTGAGTAATGGGTCAAAAATGTCAAATTTTAGGTGCGGGTCAACGGGTTGGGCCAACCTAGAATCGCGCTTTTTGTCCATTTATTCGAATTTAAAAAGCATTAATGTGCAAAACATGGCTTAGCAAAAAAATACTTAAACAAAACAATCTAGATCTTTTGTTAATAACAGCATATAAGAGGATTTTCAAACTTAAGTAAACTTTCTATGGCATCCAATCTGATCAACCCATCTGACCCATCTATTTTGAAACTTCATTCTGTGTTTCTTCTATCTTTTTGCCTCTTACCATAATTTATTTCATTGGCAGAATTGCATGCAGAGCTTATACTATGAATGGTATGTTACTGGTGGTTGCAAATTCCCAACTTTGTTATTTTTTCTAATAGAAGTGAGAAAAATAAAGTAATTAAACAGTTCCATTCTAACCTTAAAATTTGAATTGCAAACATTGAAATAATTAAATAGTTTCCATTTTATCTAATTTCAAACATAACGTTAAAATCATTGCAACATTGAATTAAAGACTATATGCTGATGTTTTTTTCAAGCTAATGACTTTGTCTGTTGTAGATTTTTGAATAATACTTACGTGATCATATGAGCATGTGTTTCCCATGGTTTGAGAACCGGAACCAACGAACCGACCCAAACTGAAACTGGATCCTAACCTATTGAACCCATCGGTTTGGGCTCGTTTCCTTGAAACCGGGCTCAAACTGGTTTAACCCGTACTGAACTTGGAAAAAAATAGTCAAAACTGCTTAGAACTAGTTTTGACTTTTTGTTTACCAACCCGAACCGGTTTAGGGTTACTAACTGATTTGTGCACCTCTATGTGTTGCTACTATTGTTTAACCTGAAAGTAGGGTAGGTGTATTTAAGCTAGTGTCTTAAGGGGCTATCTTGGATTGATTGACCAATCATGCATAACAATCGTCTATGCACATTAAGAACGATTTGTTAATTGACCAAATGTTGGGTAACAATCATCTATTAAGATTAAGTAGACCGAAATTGAAACAGATAGAATGGGTTTTTATTTCTTGAACTTGAACATTAAGAACAATTGGTAGGCTTTATTGAAACACATGTTAACAATTTGTGAACTATTATTTTTAGTGTTAGTTTTCATGTTCACATGTATGATTTAGCTATGGTTTATTACTTTATTTCAAGTATCAACTCATTTTTTACTTACTTATTTTGCCAGAATTAGTTAAATTGTCTATTGACAATTGTTGATTTGTTATGTTTGTTATACAAGACGTTTTTGACTGTTGATTTGTTCTATCGATAACTTCATGCTGAGATTTTTGGCTGCTAGATTCTGCAAAAACAGAAATAAGGTGAATGATTGAACTATTAGCCGAGAGATTATAGGCCAGGCCAGTTGGCAGCCGAGTGATTATAGGCCAGTATAGTTAGCATTATATTTGTTATGATTGTATTCTATATTCTATAATCACTCGGCTGCCAACTGGCCTGGCCTATAATCTCTCGGCTAATATGAACTTGTGTTTTAAGGGTTAAGAGTTAGTATGTGTGTGTTAAGGGAATAGTTGCTGAAACTTCTGATTAGTAATCCTTGATGTGAGGTGCACGAGACGATCACAAAAAGGTTATGATTGGTTTACCTCACAAAATAAGTTAGCATGCAAAATAGACGAGACAAACGAAGCTTTTGGTTGTACATAGAGCAATTTCTTGCGTGCATGAAGCTCCAGCCTTGGTCCTCGGCTTACGGGACCTAAACGTCTTGGAGCGTCTAACGTTCTTTTTAAATCAAGACAGAGCCCCTATTTAACCTAGTTATATATGCAATTAATATAGTTACTCTTCCTCGCTATGTAGTTTTAGGCAAAATACACACTGAACATCAGTAAGTCCTTATCAAAATATAGCTGAAGACTACTTTCAAGACTTAACTAAGTATACTGATAGAAGGTATGGTAAGGGATCAATCCGTGATCCTTCCTGTGTATTGATATTCCAATATATAGATAATTACAAACATCTTACGATTTCCTATTTTTTTCATTGTGTATTTGATCCTAACCCTCCTAATTTACGCTGTTATATACATCATGTTGCTGACTACTTTCATACATCATGTTGTAGCCCGTTTACCCACCGCCCACTTGTAGAACTTGTTGGTTTTATTATAACATACTATTCCCCCCCCCCCCCCCCCCAAAAAAAAAAAAAAAAAATAAATAAATAAATAAAAATCAATGTAGGTTATGTCTATGTAAGTAATCAACTACTTGTATTGCAAATCAATTTGTAGTAGTAATCACACTTAGTTGCATGAACTGCAAGCTACTTTTAGCATATGTGAAGCTGAAAAGTTTGACAATTTTGAATGCTACTTTACAAGACTGAAATCACAATCCAGAAATTGGGTTGTATTATGATTTTCTTGCCGTTTAACGTATTTAATTGTGCCTGTGTTCACTAACTAATGATGGTTATTCAGTAGCTGTGTGGATTAACATTATATGGTGTTTTACAAGAGACAACTCAAATGTGAGACCCTAAAATACCTTACTAGGTCTAGAACACCTGAATACTATTAATATCAATAAAGGTAAGAGTCAGTCTATACTGCTAAGGTACTAAAACATATTTAATTTTGTTGAACCTATGATTAGTTTTTTCATTTTCATGGTGTGGAAGGGTCATTCTTGACAGCACCTCTGATCCTAAAACATACATTAGTTGTATCATTCTTGAAAATGCGTTAGTTTGGGCCAGTTTAAGTTTGGTGTGATGGCTGATTCTTTGAAGGTGACTTACTTTCTTAACTTGGATTATCTAATACTTGCTATTAATTTGGGCATGAGTTTACATATGGCATATTTGTTCTTTCTGGTTTTTCAGTAGCTGTGTGGATTGAGTGATTGAATTATAGTAAAGACATGTATTTTCTAGTCAGTCTCCTTCATAGGTTCTTCTCAAGCTAGTATAAAAAACAAGATGCAAAGCCTCAGCCAAACAGGTAAGTGAACTGTGAATATGTTTTCTTTCCAAACATTGAAACTTTTATAGGTTCTTGTGAAGCCAGTTCTGGATGCCATGCTGTAATTACTAGATTTGTATTCATTTTGATGTTATCTTTTTCATTTGTTTGGCTTTTTGATATGAGGTGGCCAAATGGGTGGGTCTAGGTGGTTTGAGTAATGGGTCAAAAATGTCAAATTTTATGTGCGGGTCAACGGGTTGGGCCAACCTAAAATCGCCTCTTTTATCAATTTCTTCGAATTTAAAAAGTTTTAATGTACAAAATATGGCTTAACAAAAAAATACTACAACAAAAACAATCTAAATCTTTTGTTAATGAAAGCATATAAGAGGATTTTCGAACTTATGTAAACTTTCTATGGCTTCCAATCTGATCAACCCATCTGACCCATCTATTTTGAACTTGTTTTTCTTCTTTCTTTTGCCTCTTACCATAATTTATTTCATTGGGAGAATTGCATGCAGAGCCTTATAATAGAAGTGAAAGAAAATAAAATAATTAAACAGTTTCATTGTAACCTTAACAATTGAATCGCAAACATTGAAATAATTGAACAGTTTCCATTTTATCTAATTTCAAACATACTGTTAAAATCATTGCAACATTAAAAGTTTTTTCGTAGATTTTTGAATAATACTTATGTGATCATATGAGCATGTGTTTCCCATGGTTTGAGAACCGAAACCAATGAACCGACCCAAACCGAAACTGGATCCTAACCTATTGAACCCATAGGTTTGGGATCCTCTCCTTGAAACCGGGCTCAAACTGCTTTAACCTGAATCAAACTCATAGTTGTTAATAGCGCCCGCTATCGCGAATGGCGTAGCGTAGCGCTCATGTGTCGCTATATGGTTGATAGCGACAAATAGCGAGATTTTTCTATTTTTAGTATTTTTTTTTTAATTATTTGGTTGATTATTCATATAAAACATCTCTAAAAAGTTCTTCTAGTGTATCGCTAAATATGAAATAGCACCCGCTATTTGATCGCTATCGCTACGTAGCGTATCGGTAGCTTGTTGCTATCGTCCGCTATTCGCTATTAACAACTATGATCAAACTCGTAAAAAATAGTCAAAACTTCTCAGATTTGTGCACTTGTATGTGTTGCTACTATTGTTTCACCTGAAAGTAGGGTAGGTTTATTTAAGCTAGTGTCTTAAGGGGCTATCTTAGATTGATTGACCGAAATTTTAACAGATAGAATGGGTTTTTATTTCTTGAACTTGAACATCAAGAACAATTGGTAGGCTTTATTCATTAGATCTTGAAACACATGTTAGCATTTTGTGAACTATTATTTTTAGTGTTAGTTTTCATGTTCACATGTATGATTTAGCTATGGTTTATTACTTTATTTCAAGTATCAGCTCATTTTTTATGTACTTATTTTGCTAGAATTAGTTAAATTGTCCGTTCTTTATTGTTTATTGACAATTGTTGATTTGTTATGTTTGTTATACAATGACGTTTTTCGACTGTTGATTTGTTCTTTCGTTAACTTCATGCTGAGATTTGTGGCTGCTAGATTCTGCAAAACAAAAAGTAGGTGAATGATTGAACTTGTGTTTCAAGGGTTAAGAGTTAGTTTATGGATTTTTTTGCCAAAATAGTGGCATAGTATTGTTTTTTTTGTGCAAATGGAGGGTGTCAGTGGGTTGATTACAAAAATGGTGAAGTTGTAGTATGGTTGTGCGGTTTTGGGTGATGTGGAGGGGAGAGGAGAGAAGGCTTTGCCTAGTAGGAGAGAGGGAGATGAAGTTGCAATGTGGTCTTGTGGCTTCTAGTTTCGAGAGGGGGGCAAGTTGTAGTTATTTAGATAGTTAAAGGGGGTGATTTGGAAGTTCTTTAGAAACCGCACAATGGTCATGCGGCTTGTAATTAAATCCGGATAAAAATAAAAAGTTAGGTTAGTTAAAGGACTAGTTTTGTAACTTAACAGGGACCTGTTTTGTAGATAGTTAGATAGTTTAAGGGGGTGTTTTGTAAGTGTACTTAGAAAACTGGATAGTTGCGAGCGCATTCCGCGCACCGAGTGTCTGAGCGTCTCCGCGAAATTGTGTGGTACGCGCCAGCTTTAAAATAGAATTATGAAACACAATAATTACTAAACTTAACATGTTTTAATAGAAAGAATCAATAAAATTGTGGTCACGCATAACATAGTACTTACATTGCACCATATGGGAGTCGTTCTTCTTCTTGTTGTTGTAACCGTACAATTGTGGGAGCAAATACCCGGAATCTGGTATAGGCCCACAACTGTAACAGATAAACACACCCACACATTGAATCACCGTCCATTACTGCTGCTTTGCTCAGGTTGCGATACAACCATGCCAACGCAACACTACCCCAACTAAATGTCGCGCATTCATTGAGGTCCTCTATGAACGGTAAAAAGGCCAACTTCACATAACCGGTCCTGTTGTCAGCAAACAAAGAACATGACAACAGGACTAACATCACACAACGTGCACGTTGTGTGATCTCCACATCATCCGCGTCATCGGACAACGGAACCTCGATCTGGTTTAGAACGATTGAGGTCGGCACAGTGTTTCCCTTGAATTCGTTGGTTGTTATACCCAACAAATTGTGGACAGCTTGTGCCCGTTCCGCATCATCCCTCGCGTAGAATGGCTTCCCTGTCACCGCTCTACCATTAATAGGAAGACCCATTATACATGCAACGTCCTCTAACGTCACCGTCACCTCACCGAATCGTAGGTGAAACGTGTTGGTCTCAGGACGCCATCTTTCAACGAGGGCAGTTAGCAACCCTCGGTCAACCTTGCGGTAACCGCACTCAAAAACTCCAAGAAAACCCGCCGTCCGCAGCTTCGATTTAACACGTACATCCACTGGAACGTTATGAAGTGTCGTCCACAATGCTTGGTCCCCCCGTCTGCAATTAAGTCGCGGGGGCTCATCTCCATCAAACAACTTCGCAGTACGATGTCGTGCTTGATCCCATAGAAGCTCATTAGAGCGAGGACCAGGGTTTATAAATGCCATAATTTCAGCCTTCAAAGAGTGTGATATAAGGATTTTAGCTTAGGAAGATGAAGTGATATTAGGATTTTAGCTTTCGTATGAATTTTAACGATTGTATATGTTATCAACATATATAAAGAAGATATAAAGAAGAAGAAGTAATCGTTCGTATGCATGCATTTTGTTTTTTAGTTGTCTGTACACTTGACACTTGATTAATTGACTTGACAATTGCATGAAGCTTCTGACTAAGATTTTCAATGTGTGGTTGGGGTATAATGCATGTGACGAATCTTCCGAATTCATACATACAAAACAAAACACAAGTTACAATATTTACCCAAACCGCAAGACCAAAACCCCGTTTCCTTTATACAAAATTTACAAGACTAACCCTCCAACTATATCATAATATTCACCCTTTTCTGGTTTGGTTCATAATGTTGCAGCGAGTTAATTAAAAACCGCACAACCACATTGCAACATTGATTACAAGTTACAAAACACCCCCTTAAACTATCTAACAACCAACCCTATACCCCCCTGCATGGTACAGATGTGTCAGCCATTTAATTACAAGCTGCACAATGATCTTGCGGTTTCTAAATAAGTTCCAAATCACCCCCTTTAACTATCTAAATAATTACAATTTACACCCCTCTTGAAACTAGAAGCCGCAAGACCACATTGCAACTTCATCTCCCTCTCTCCTACTAGGCAAAACCTTCTATTCCTCCCCTCCACATCACCCAAAACCGCACAACCATACTACAACTTCACCATTTTTGTAATCAACCCACTGACACCCTCCATTTGCACAAAAAAACTCTCCTATGCCACTATTTTGGCAAAAAAATCTAGTTTATGATTCTATTGTGTTAAGGGAATAGTTGGTGAAACTTCTTATTAGTAATCCTTGATGTGAGGTGCACGAAACGATCACAAAAAGTTTATGATTGGTTTACCTTACAAAATAAGTTAACATGCAAAATAGATGAGACAAACGAAGCTTTTGGTTGTACATAGAGCAATCCTTGGCTTACGGTACCTAAACGTCTTGGAGCGTCTAACGTTCTTTATAAATCAAGACAGAGCCCCCATGTAAGTATGTAACCCACTTATGCATGCAATTAATATATAAATTACGCTTCCTCGCTTATGTAGTTTTAGGCTAAACATCAACACACTGAACATGAGTAAGGCGTTATCAAATCATATAGCTGAATATCATTTTTGAGAAATTGTGTATTATAGTAAGATCATTTATGTATGTATTCTCTAGGTGCTTAGGTGATAAAATGCACCTAGGCTTGTTAACCAGTGGGATGAGGTAAAACACATCTAGGCTTTAAAGGGGGTTAAGGTTATACATTATCTCCTCACTAAAGGGTCTGTTTTTAACATCAAAGTTCTACTAAAACTGACAGATAGCTTTAGTGATCCTTATAAACCTAGTTCCATCTTTTGTATCAAAACTAGTTACCCAACTGGAATCCTCAAACTCTTTAAACCTACGAAGTTGACTTTGTGCTATACGCCTATACATATTTCACATAGTTCACATTACTGTATGTTTTGAGACAGATATATTAGCAGCAAGTTGGGAGTATCCAATCTCAGCTGATTGAAGAAACATAAAACTATTTGTTGTGTATGGTTGGGTACCCTCATCTTTGTACGGTGAAAAATTAGTTATCTATGGGTTTATATGCAAGGTTTAAAAGTACGGAATCGTGCCTCGAGGCGTTTTCTCTTCGCCTCAAGGCGAACTGAGGCGTAAGCCCGAGGCGGAATTAAAAAATAAATATAAATATTGTATATCTTATAAAAAATGAAATACCAACTAATTTCATCCTCATATTTATAAAAAAACATACACTAAAAAGACATGGAACGCTTGAAATTGACACAAAAAGTCCAAAACATTAAAAATAAACATAAAAAACCTCCGAGGGCAATTTTCGTTACCGCCTCAGCTCTATGGCGCACGTACAAAAGAACACCTGAGGCGCCGCCTCAGATTCGTTTTCTTACAGAATCACCTTAAGGCGCGCCTCGAGCTGTACGCCTCACCCGTTTTTTTTAAACCATGTTTATATGGACTACCTCAAACGGGTCAAATGAGTTAGCACTAACCATTACCATTGTTTTTGTCACCACTCACTCATTGCTAGCATTGGCTTTGTGGCGCTGCCACCAAACATTATTGCCACTCCACTGTTACCATTGTTACCCTGAAACGGCTCCACTGCCGCCATCAGCACACCACTTTTACCTTTGCCATCTACTAACCACTATAACGTGACACATTTTAACATGAACTTATTTTCCTGAAAACCTCTTTTTTTCTTAAATTGGTACATTTTAACACGAACTTATTTTTCCCGAAACGGCTCAGACCTTGTTTTAAACTCAGTCACCTGAACCACCCCGTGAAAGTACAACAAAATAATGGAAACTTGATGTTGACGTGAAATTGGTAATTTTGTATATCTTTACTTAAATGTAGTACATAGCGTTTGATAAATAAGAGGGGGGAAATTGATTTTAACGATTATAAAAAGAAGAATCTTCCGAATTACATGTCAAAAAAGTTACCTATAAAAAGATCTCTAAGCCAACTGACCCAGGTTGTCACTTTTTCCTCTATTTTTTTTATTTACTTTTGCTGATAGCAATGGTCGTATAATACTTGTGACTTCCTTTTTACACACAACGTAACAACTATAATACACACATGATAATCTTACGATCATAAACAACTTATCACAATACTTATGACTTCGGGTCACGCACTCTACGACCCATTTCCATAATGCAAGTCAAAGGTTGCCGGTTACCCAAACTTACAAGACTTATAGAGGTGAATTGTAACCTCTAAATTGATCTTTTCAACTATTATGGTAACATAGTTATATAGATCCTTCAGTAAGCAAAAAGAGATTTAAGTCAAAAAAAACCCAAAGAAGGTAAAAGTCAACTTTCATCCATCTCAAAAATCTGCCTCTAAGTTGATCTTTTTAACTATTATGGTAAAAAAGGCAAAGTGCGCGCATTAGCCTACACGTCCATGCACACCACCATATTAACGCTTTCGCCCTCCGCAACCAAGCCAGACCCTAAAGTTAACTTTCATCCATCTCAAGAATCTGCATAAAAGATAGCACGTCGTATCTGGTATTCGGTTTCAAACTGAACCAAAAACACAAATACTGAATTTTGTTCGAACGAAATAAACTGAATATCAGATAATGGTTATTTAACATTTGTCATTTAGCCACATCCAGTTACAACTTTAACCATCTTATTTAAAGTTTAAAGCCAACCCAACCCAATACAAACTAATGATGGTGAGTCAATCTCACCTACCAAACCTATTTAGACATAACACTAAAATTTACTCATTATGATCCACCTATTTCACCCATTACATAACCCACCCGACCCGCATGTTTGGGGACATACCACTGTTGTTTCTTTCTAAATTCAGTAAGGACGGGATATATGTTCTCAAAGGCGGCATACGTCTCATCTCTGACCTGAACAGTAGAAACAGATGAGGGTAAAGGTCAAAATATAAAATGACATTTAGAATCAAGAGTTTTATAAGAGGTCAAAGAAGTCCACGCGCCTTGGCTCCTGTGAGAACAATTTTCCCAGAAACAAAAATTAAGAGAACAATTTTTGGTTGTTTCATTCGATATATAAGTCCCGGAAATAGTTCTGGTTCATACTGCATGGAAAAAGAAAAATAAGTGTGAATATAATAAATCATAAAATTTAGCTAACTCGGGCTTAGACCAGTATTATAGAGGATATAGATGACAATTTCGACCCGTTTACTTGAAAATGGGTCAATTCAGGTTGTGTCTTATCTCAAAATAGTCAAATCAAAAAATTACCAAAAGAGATATGGGTTGAAAGATCAATCCAACCTGATCGAGCCTGTTTCAAACCAACACTGTTTTGACCCGTTACCCAACCCACCCAACAAGCCCATCTTGCCACCCGTAACAGAATACTGTAAACTCACACTTGAAAAGGCACCATGAAAATAAGCAAGGCCTTCAAGTCTAATGGGAAACTTTACATCACATGAACCAACAATATTCTGAATCTTGAAATCCTACAAGGCAACATAAAAAAGATTGATGAAGTTAAAGTGGTCAAAAAATTCTAACATATAAGTTATCTATCAATATACGATTACCTTAAATTTGGCTGGGAATCCAAGTTTCTCAATAATTCTGGCATACTGAAGATCCAACAATATGCACAAGATGGTAAGGGCAAAATTCAAAAGGAAACTTATGATCCCGTATGAAAATTAAATGTTATGTTAATCAGATGAAATTTAGAGCTAGATTGACCAATAGCGCATTCTCATTTATACAGAAGAAATGATGTTGATTTGGTGAACAAGGGCATTTGACCAAGAGAATAACTGCGTGAACCATTTCATGAAATTATGTGCCAAGTTACATGTTCAAGTTCATTTAAGTAAAAAATGACAAAATTTTAATAGGACATATAACCAATATGCTCATGAAGGACCTTGCGTGCTGCCAGTTTGGATTGTTGTTCACTCTTGGCCCCTGTACATACCTGCAGAAGCAATGTAAAAATAAAAAATCAGAAGTGGAAATGGCTGTGTTAGGTGGTAACGGGTCAAAAACAGGTCGTGTCGGGTTGGTTGGATGGTTGACCAAGCAAAAAAAAAAATTCCTGTTTTCCTTTCACTTTTATAACCAGCTATTAATGCATTAAACATGACAATAAAGCTTACTATTAATATGTTAATCTAAGTGTTTAAAAAGCATATAAGCATTTAAATTCATTTGGGGTCACTTTCGAGTTTGGACCCATTTGACCCTTGCAATTTAATTGAACTTGGCCACTTATTGCCCATGTATTCTGTCAACTAACCTTACTTTCTAGAGACAGGAAAATTAATTATACAAAATCACCTATAACTGATCTGGTCATCTGGTAAACTTACAGGACCGAACTTACCACCACAAACAGTGAACAAATTTCTCAAATTTTATTGCTGATAGTTGTTATTTTTTAGTGATTTTGGTGATTTTCCCTTTTTTTATTTGCGCTTTTTTATCTCAGGCCCACGCTTTTTTTGCGTTTCTCGCCTAGGCCACAGGCGGTACCAGAGCGCCTTGAGTGCGCTTTACGCCTTTGACAACTATGCTTTTGCATACAAGATGGGAAAAAGAAAAATAATAATAATACTCATACAAACCAGAAGGTTTAAAGGGAACTTGCCATTTTCCCAGAGGAAAATATTAAGGCTGTTGTTTTCGGTTCTCTTATCCTCATAATGACGGCAGCAAAACGCTGTATAACAATAAATAAATGCATCATCAACAAACAAGATTCCCAATGATTTAGAAACAGCGTTAACAATTTATAACTTATAACGGAAGATTGTTTACATATTATTGCGAAACTTATACCTTGGGGTTATATTCTGCATTGCGAGCTTTTAGAGCAATCGCCTTAAGGTCTAGCTTGCAATCAAGATTCACAGTAGACACAATATTCCTACAAGTATCAACAAAACTAAATATATCAAGATAAGAAAGTGCAAAAACAATGTTGCAATTCAGTGTTTGATATAGTTTCAGTATTCACTCACACCACTAGGTCCACTACAACAAATTTAGCCCTCTCATTCAAACAACCATCAAATATATGTTCTAAGTAGTTAACTCGGCCGATATATCGGTGATATATCGCCGATATCTCGTTATCGGTCATCAACCGATATATTGGTACCGATATTTTGACCAATATTATCGGTGATATTGGCCGATATTTGACAGATATTTTACCGATATCCCACCGATATCTCACCGCGATAACCTATATCTCAGATATCAAAAGGTACAACAAAACTACTTACTGAAGAGTAGGAATAATCCCTGATGGATGCTTTTGGAGATCAACTGGTTGGCTACCTTCCAACACTTGATCTGCCATATATCCCTTTTACTGTCTTACACAAACTAGACTTTAATAAATCAAAACCTTTTACATAAATTCACATAAATTTATTTACAATATTTTATAAAAAAAAAAGATTCATGAATTAATATTAAAAATCTGGGTTTTCAAAACTATTTTCCTACATTCTTTTCCAGCTTTTTTCCTATAAATTTACAATCTTTTATAAAAAAAAAAGATTAATAAATTTATATTAAAAATCTGGGTTTTCAAAATTATTTTCCTACATTCTTTTTCACATAAATCTACAATCTTTTATTAAAAAAAAAAGATTCATGAAATTAATTTTAAAAATAGGGGTTTTCATAATAAACCATTGTCCTACATTCTTTTCCACCTTTTCACATAAATTTACGATATTTTATATAAAAAAAAGATCCATAAAACTGATTTTAAAAATCAGGGTTTTGAGGTTTTCAAAATAAACCATTCTCGGCATTCTTTTACACCCTTCTACATGAAAATTTACAATTCTTTTTATAAAAATAGATTCATAAAACTGATTTTAAAAATTAACGATCAATTCATACAAAAAAAAGGAAAGAATCTGAACAACAGTCGTATGTAATCAACCTTTTAGGGTCTAGGAAACTAGGGTTTGTTCTGGATTTAGGTGAATGAAGACTAAAACAGGGTCAGTGAAAAGGGGTTGAATTAGGATTTAAAAAGTGTATTATTTATAGGTTCTTGTACAGTGAGAGAATAATCTATATTATCTTATTAAGGAGGAGTGATGACCAATATAGTAATTTTATACACCATCCAACTATTATAGCAATATGTACAAGTCAATCAAGCTTATATAATGAGGGTATAATTGGAACTTTTTGTACAATTAAGACACATGAAAGGGTAGAATAGTAAATCTAATACAATCTCACACTCACAACCTCAAAAGTTATTCCCTCCCTGCCCTTCAAGAACCTAATCGACTGATATCGATGCTTGCCCTGTAATTAATTCAACCATCAATTACAGCAATTCAACAGTCATCATTGATGCCCTTAAATGAATCATACATTTAATTTCAATCACACAACCTTCACTCACCTTGTGAAACCGTCCATTTCAATGCCAAATTCAATTGTATGAAACCGTACCTTTCACCCTATACTAATACCGTCCAATGCTCATTCGGGAGAGCCAAACTGCTCTAGCTTGAATCGTTACGCCAAAGCAATGAATCTGTTTGCCCTAATGATGGATTTTTAGAACAGGTAAGTGAAAAGGCTGAGTGAGACAATTAACTTCAAATCATACGGTCTGGTGTGTTTAATCCGTCATGTTACTTTATAAATGATGTTGCTAAACATATCTTTGTTCATGTGAGAATCGGTTTTTAATCAAGATTTATGTTTGGAAATTGAGGTTTTGAACTTAAACAAGATCTTTGTAAAAATGGAATCTGTTGTTTTGTATACTTTTATAAAATACGAAACAAACCAAGTTACATCTGGATAATGGGTAAGCGAGCAACAAGCTGCGCCGCTATACCCTTTTGAATCGCAGTTAGTTTCATCTGCAGTAATGAACAAGCTGTTCGCTGACCTGTCATCCCCAAATCGAACAAGCGCGATTTCCAGATATGAAATGCCATCTACTGATGGTAACAAGAAGGTCAAACTTGACCCGGTTAGTAATTTGAATATTGTTGACTTTTGTTAGAGGGTGAATGTGTAAATTCACTCAAAGAACCTGTTTTGACCAATCAGTTAATATACTGTGCAGGATGAAGAACAATCAGTAATGAAAACTGAAGAAGCAGCTATTGCTGGTTTGCTTGCATTGGCAGGAAATGATAGAACCGATGAAACTAAGTTAAACAATAAGATTTCAGAAGCAACTGGTTCGAAAGGCTAAGATCTGGTTCAAGGATGCGCACAGATTCATGATCTGAATGAATCAACACTTTAGATGTGAAAAAGGTTGAATCTGGTATACATAAATATTCAGTAATATTATTTTAGTTTAGTCAATTAGCTGTTGACTTATTGATTGACCAACATGCAAAGTAGAAATCATAATCTCTTACCTACAATAGCCAAATATGTTCTGTGTTTCACATTTTTTTGTAGATGATAACGCATCTGATGTTTGAACTTTTTTGCATTTTTGTTAATTGCAGAGCTGGCAATATGGACTATTATTTAAATGTTAAGAGTTATATTGACCCGTATATATGTCAAATGGATTTAAATTCATAAGAATCATAAACCATGAAGATGAATTTGGATGACTTATTGTGGTGGAAGAGATTATAAAAATTCGGGATTAATAATTGCAGAATGGCAGCATAACACACCACCACCAACCCCTGGTCTATCACTAGGTTTCTCAAAAAGTACATTTACATACGAAGAATTAGCTCTGGCTACGGATGGATTTTCGGATGCCAATCTCCTAGGACAAGGAGGGTTCGGTTATGTCCATAAAGGGGTTCTTCCAAATGGGAAAGAGGTGGCGGTTAAGCAATTGAAAGTCGGTAGTGATCAGGGAGAGCGTGAAGTTCAGGCGGAAGTTGAGATCATTAGTCGAGTTCATCACAAACATCTTGTTTCATTGGCTGGATATTGCATCAGTGGTGCTCAAAGAATGCTTGTTTATGAGTTTGTTCCTAACAACACTATGGAGTTCCATTTACATGGTAAGTAAATTTCATTAGATTATGTGATTATGCCAAGAATTAAGCTTTATTTAGCATTTAAAACCTTTTTGTTAAAATGTTGACATAATATTTCAGGGAAGAATCGACCTGTGATGGATTTTGCGACACGAATGCGTATCGCTCTTGGATCTGCTAAAGGACTAGCTTATCTCCATGAGGACTGTAAGCTCGTTTTTCTTGGCGTTTATCATGTGTTGAAAAACCCCAAGATTATAAAGTCTTTTCAACATTTATTTGTGTTTTTTAGGCCATCCTAAGATCATTCATCGGGATATCAAGGCTGCTAACATACTTATTGATTTCAGTTTTGAAGCAAAGGTGTATCTCTTTTTAGCAGTTTCTTTGTCAGCTTTTTAATGTCCATGAGTTTAAATGTCTCGAGTTGACATGATTATTTAGGTTGCTGATTTTGGGCTTGCCAAGATTACCTCTGACGTTGCTACTCATGTATCAACCCGAGTAATGGGAACTTTTGGGTATCCATAATTGCATATGTATATATATTTTTTGTTATACCATACTAAAATTCAGTTATATTTCTCATGTTTTTGCTATAAATTTGAATCGTGTAGTTACCTAGCGCCAGAATACGCATCTTCAGGCAAACTAACCGAGAAATCTGATGTTTTCTCATATGGGGTCATGCTCTTAGAGTTGATCACAGGACGTAGACCTGTTGATTCAACTAATACTTATATGGATGATAGTTTAGTCGATTGGGTATGTAAAAAGCTCACTTTTGTTGTGTTTTAATTCATGATTTGAAAACTGGAACATTACCCGAGACATTATTTTTACGTCGTGTATAAAATTTCAGGCAAGGCCGTTGCTAACTCGAGCACTGGAAGGTGGAAACTTTGACACGATTGTTGACTCACGTTTACAACATAACTACAACCATAGTGAGATGGCTAGGATGGTATCGTGTGCTGTTGTCTGTGTCCGCCATTCTGCTCGCCTCAGGCCCAAGATGAGCCAGGTGGTTTGAGCGTTAGAAGGTGACATGTCACTGTCTGATCTCGATGATGGGATGAAGCCAGGACATAGCTCAGCCTACAAAGGGAGCTCAGACTATGACACAGCTCAGTACAATGAAGACATGATCAAGTTCAGAAAAAGGGCTCTAGGCACACAGGAGTATGCCAGCAGCGAGTACAGCCGACCCACAGGTGAATACGGGTTGAACCCGTCGATTTCAAGTAGTGAAGGGCGGAATACACAAGAAATGTAGATGAGTAAGTCAAGGAAAGACGGTCGCGGATTTAGCGACGGGTTTTGATAAGAACTGTACAAAAATTTATACTAATTATATTGATTATTTTTGTTTTATAGTTGTTTTGTTTTGGTTTGAAACAGTATAATGATATACCCTTCTTTAAGTTGAAATATTCAAAATTTCAAAGGGTTTTGGTTGATTGGTGAGATTTATGGTGGCGTTATTGTTATAATATTAATGTTGACAGTTGGTATGAAAGTTATTTTAATGGAGGATTTTAGAGTTGACAAAACATAGTCGTACTTAACAATTATCATTGATAATCACGTTGTGTGACATGTGGGTATATTTTAACCGAGTTACTGGTTTAGTTACTGGTTTTATGCCAACAAATCGGTCATTCTAGCCGGCTAAACTTAGTCTTGTAATTTATTGTTGTCACTAATATATGATTATGTTTTTATTATGTAGTTTAATTGTTTGTTATGTTGTAAATGTGTGACTTAAACAACATCCACTAACAAGTGCAACATGGATAAAAACAAGAATAATATAAGTTACAAGACTATGAGGGGAAATGCCGACATAGAAGAGCGGATTCGCTTTCTATTGGACAGTTGAGTCACTTAACTTCTTTCTAATTCTTTGACATGAACGTTTGATATTTCTTTGGGGCATGTTATTTGCACAAGGCCTTATTTTATCAGCACAACCCTATACGGCCCGTATAAGACTATTATTAGTAATACATGTATAATGTATCGGCTATAAAAAAAACATTCGTTGAATGGACTGAAATGTTTAGAACTCAAATGGTCGTGTTTCGTAATAGACATAATAGTACCTGATGTCAGCTGGGACACCCGCCGCAACGCGCGGGCATTCCCACTAGTAATATATATAGAGATGTAGAGGCGGTGTTTGAAGCCTTTTGTTGGTGGATATGTGTATTATTTATAGGCTCTCCAAATTACCCTTTGGGTGATATGTTGATGGGTATTGAGGTAAGGGTATAATTGTAAACTTGATGACCTAATTTTTTTTTTCAGTAATCAAACGCAATTTTATTCGACCTTCAAATTACGCCCCAAATCGCCCCGACTCAACTAGGCAGAAGCTACCTGGGTATAGAGGTGCACAAAATAACCGCAATCGGAACCGGAAATAAAAACCGGAATCGGGTATTATAAAAACCGGTTTTTTTATACCCGGAGCCGTACCCGACCCTACCCGTCGGGTGCGCATAGGGTATAGATTTCTATGTAAAAAACCATACCCGGGACCGGACCCGATTTATACCCGATTTTTTCAAATACCCGGAACCGGTTTGTACCCGGAACCGGGTTTTCTGAATACCCGGGACTAGGTTTTCCGAATACTCGGAATTGGGTTTTCTGAATACTCAAAAAGTATATGTCAAGCAACGGGACTATTTGGCATTTTGATGTTGAGGCGGTCTAGGAAGGAACGGGTCACTTCGTGATTCAAGAGGGATTGCCATTTGACCACCTCGATAACCCAAGATTGACGCGTATCATCCAAAGAATTATATAACGGCGTTATAATCATCTAAGTCGTACTACCCTTCGATGTGATTGTATAAAAAGAATTCAATACCCAGCATAGCCGGGTTTTTTCAATACCCAGTGTACCCGGGTTTTTTTTCAATAACCGGTATACCCGGAACCGGTTCCATATCGGGAACCGGGTATTGAAAAACCGGAACCGGGTATAATGGATATGGTTTTTTATGTTAGGAACCGAAACCGAAACTTGAACCGGTTCTTTCGATACCCGGTCGAAGTAATACCCGACTCTACCCGGAACCAGTTCCATTCCCGAAACCGGGTATTGAAAAAAACCCGTTTTGTGCGCCTCTACCCGGGCAGTCATATTTGATGACCTAAATAGCGGTGTTGTTTTGACTTTTGAGCTTATGATGGCCCAATATTTGAGTTGGGTTTGGGTTTGTATGTGTAAGTTATTTGGATTGCATAATATGGGCTTATGTGAAATAAGATGGAATTGGGCCGGTTCATGTTCTTCACTTAAGAAAGTAAATTTAATTGCCATCATTTTTTTCATTCGTAGGTGGATTCAGGCCCAACGGAGGGAGACTAAGCGCAATTTTTTCGTATATAAGACTAAGAAGTATCGGGTGGTTCTGTTAGTGGCAAAATGATACTCCAGTGGTCCTTTAGTGATATCAATTTGCCGTTTGAAAAAAAAAAAAGACTAAAAAGTATAGAATTTGCCGACATGAATGGTATCGTTGACTTGGCTAGATTGGTAGTGAAAATTAAACACATTCATTTCCGTTTGTAGCGTATTGGTTATTAGAGCTAGCATCGCTTTTGTATCTTGCGGTTGCGATAGTTGAGATATTTTTCAACAACAAGCTTGTAAAGTCATGTTAATGTAATCAAAAAAAGTGTTTTGAGTTTTTCAATTATTGTCATATATATAATTAGGACACGAGGCTAACACCGCACTCTATGTTTGAGCACGAGCTCCAGAGCTATAGGACGGCGACAAAAATGTAGACATGTAGTGTTGCGAGCACATAGTGCCGTAGTGTTTTCAACCTATACCACAATATCGGCTAACCACATAACCTGGTGTGTCCTGCACGATGTATGACCAGGGGCTAGGAGGCAATAGTAGTAGGCTCCGGCAAACAATTTGTTCTAAATGGACTGTTGGTCGTGCCACATGGTACGACAGTCCAAACCATGGACAATTATAAATACTTATCTTGTATACTTACTCTAAAAACGGAGTATAGTCGTAAGGAAACTTTTCTTCTCAGGTACATCATATGTGCTATTAGATCACATTTGCAGTTTGATAATAGATTTGTAAATATGATATAGTATATACATACCCCTAGTGGGGAACCCGCGCGTTGCGGCGGGGTCGATAATTAGACCACTCATTTTTTCTTTCAAAGAAGCATAACTTACTACCTGCCACATCACTCCATTGACACCGTTTGTTAAAGCTGTCAAAGACTTACGGGTTGTGATAGGATACGAATTGTTTTGATGCATCAAAGATTGTCGTGAGCAATTATAAAAGAATGAGAATATAATAGTTCAATTTTTAATTTATAGATACACGAGAAAATAGTCTGACTGTCATCTAAATTAAAAATAATCATATCATTACGATGTGCCACATATTCGTCACCATCATACAATTACAACAACAATTTTTTTCTTTTATAAAAGCTCAAGATGATCTTAAAGAAGTAAGCCTCCTATTGTGAATCCCATGTACCATTATGGTTGTTCATCCAATGGTTGTAAATTATAATTTGATGTAGACCAACAACTCTCGTTTAGATTGAATCCTGCAAAAAAACAACTAATAATACATCAAGGCTAGTCAAATTTTGCATTTATAAGGAAATATGGAGGTAGCAATTTCAGCCCATGTACTCAAAATTGGGTTAACTTTAGATCTTTTTTTATTACCTTATAGCTCAAAAGTGTAAAATAAAAATTAGCTTATAAGGGAATGGGTCAGATGGATCAAAATTCGCCAAAGGGTATTTTAAATGTAAGAAAGTTCAAGAATCCCAAGTCGTTCTATTTAACAAAATATACATAATTATATATTATTGTTGGCAAAATGCCTTTTCGAGTTCTTACTTCTTAAGGGAAATTATTCATATATAGAATACTTTAATCTAACTTTTCTTCTAGTCCATGAAATTGAGTGCCAATATAATATACATAGAACCTGTAATAGAAGATAATAGCAAATGAAATTCAAAAGGATATATAGTTGCAAGAAGGTAAAGGAACTGTTTGCAAAAACTTACACCAGAACCACCTCAACATAATAAGTAATAATAACTTTTTTAATCCATTAGGGACTTAATGAATTAAAAAGTTCCGTACGACCAAGCTCTTGCAATGAACCATCTCTTCCTTTTGTATATATAACTACCATAGGATCACTCTGTAAATGAAACACACATGTGTAAGAAGCAAATTCCCACTTTATCCAGAACATTATAACAAGTATAAGCAATAAAATGAAACTCTTGATGTCCATCTAGTTAATTATCCCTAAAAAAAGTGCAATAAATACTTGCTGTGTTATAAGAGATGAACATATACAGATGCAAGTTTTGCTAAATATTTTATATGAGAAATATCAAAAAAGAGAAAGCAAATAAACTACCTTGGAGACTTGATCTGAGTGTAGAGGACATGGTAGCCGCGAGACTTGAGAAAACCTATACTTATCTTGTATACTTACTCTAAAAACGGAGTATAGTCGTAAGGAAACTTTTCTTCTCAGGTACATCATATGTGCTATTAGATCACATTTGCAGTTTGATAATAGATTTGTAAATATGATATAGTATATACATACCCCTTGTAAACCAAACTTTTGGAATAAAATCATCATTCAATTTCCAGACATTTTCTGTGCGTCTCAGTTTGCGCGAGTCCAACCTGGTCATTTCAGCCACGCATGGTACCTCTTGTGCTATTGCCCCATTAAGGAGTCTTTTGCTTCAACAAACTTTAAACTAGCCTTATCAGTCTTCACACATGAGTATCTTCGAGTAAGAAACCAATAATCGTAATTACATACAAGTAAATAATACAAATGTAATCATATATCAGCTTTAGCAGTTTTAACTTACATAAAAACAATCTCAAACTTCATTCACAGCGATACACAAATCGCAAACAACTTTTGATAGATAAATAAAATAATAAGTATACACAAAATCTCAACTCCTGACAGAAACAAACCTTCACAATGTAACAGGATCATAAAAAAAATCGACACAGGTTTCCTTCTAACTGTTTCAGAAACGGAAAAATCTCTTCTTTTTCTTCTTCTTTTTCTCAAGGTACGCCATCAATTCTCTTTGTTGCGAAAGGGATTCTTCAAGAGACTGCATTATGGTAAAAAAAAAAATTACATATACGAACAACTTAACTGAATAATGTTAGATTGTTAGATATAAGTTCATAACTGCACAAAGTCATATTACTATAACAATCTATTTTATAATCATGTTGAATGCAAAAGTTATTTAGAAAACATCAAAATAAGTTGTTTACGGACAACCTGACCGACCCGCTTCAACATGTACCAAGAGTTTTGTAATCATATTCAGTACAAAAACAATTTTGGGCAAAAGTGTTTAATGTCAACCCAACTCGGATACATGTAAAAAAGTTGCCATATTTGACCCGTTACCCGACCCGTCCTTTATGGATTGTTTGAAGTAATACCTTCTTGGTAGCAGTAAGTTCAGTCTCCAATGCTTCAACCCGAGACAAAGCTTTATTAAGTATATCCTCTTTCTCAGGGGGCATCTCAACCGGCCGACTTTCAAGAACAACAACCTTTTCCTCCAACTCTCCCATTCGTTTCATCATTGAGAGATACTCAGCAGTTGAGACAGCTGGCATTTGCCCATTGTACGGTCTAGATTTCAGTTTTTTAACTATATCGTCGTCTTCATCATGATGGATGCCGTTAGAGTAAAGCGTGGCATCTGTAAGCCTTTTGGGCATGTTGTTTGTCATACGGACCATGGTCATAATTCCCATGACTAATGATATCATGCCTGATAATAGGTGGTTTCCTAGCTTATCAAGATTAGAAGTAGGTTTGTAAGCTTCTGGGATTGGATAATAATCCATGTCTTTAGCAATGCCTACATTCTGCTTTGGTTTAGGACAATCTACAGTTTTGTCGACCATGGGCGTGTGGTTGATTTTCACATTGGCAGTTGGGTGGTGGTTTTTCACTGATGCCTACAAATATAGTAAAAGTAAACTTACAATAAGTCAAAACTTGCAACAACAGTTATTCAACATGTAAAAGAATGATGTCAAGATTAAAAAAAAATACTTCTAATACTGAAGGGAGATTCAGTTGTTTGATATCCTCAGAATCTTCCTTGAGAGGAGAGCTTTTCTGTAGAAGGAAAAGAGGTTAATAACTACTTGTTTTCTTAAAACAGATCGTCTCATTATATATGGGTCGAAAAATCAGTTTTCACCTTCATACCAATGGCAACAAAATTTATTATTAAGGGGATTGTGGATTAATAAAATTAGGCGCTTACCACTACGTCACCCTAACATACGATATTGCTATTTCTATGACATAACTTGACTCAACTTCTTTCACAAAAATTATGTAGTCTAGGCATTTTATCTATTGACTTCATAAATAAGTAGCCAAACATTCAAAGTTTCGAACTTCTCTAACTATTACAACTTGAAACCGCACGAACAGTTAAACACCTTTGAATCCACATGTTTCATAACACATCTTATTCTAAAAATTCAGTATAGAAGGAGTGCATTTATGAGAAAAATTACCATATATGCAGACAAGTCCTCGGAAATGGTCTTTTCTTCTGAGATTAAATTCTTTGAACATTTGTACTGACCATTGCGGACCATCTGCCACGCCAAATAAAAAAAATTAGAAATATCTAAAAATATATATGGTATTTACAAAAAAAGGAAATTGCAGAAGTAATACCTTCATGATCTCCGGGTCTTGCCATGGGCCCTTATCTGACCTCATGCAACCGCCTTTATCGGCACAAATGCAGGTACCACCCAAGAATGCTGGAAGTTGACTATCCACCAATAACAAAATGTTAGAAGTGGCAAAATGGGTAGTCACACGGGTTCACCAAAGAGTCGAAACAATCATACAACACTTAACTTTTGGTAGAGGTCAAGTCGGGTTGGACCGACATGCTAACACTTTTTTTTCCCCAAAACAATATAGTTCCTTATAAATAATTAGTGTGTTAATTATGAAGATATAAATTTTATTTTCAACTATATTTGGGAATCTTCCAACTCATTATCCGTTAATAAGTAAATGGGTCAATACTGCCATCTTAATATAATAATATGTATGATCCATTATTTTGTAGGAGTACCTTGCATCAATCATTTCCAAGAGCTGATTTTGGTATTTGGTGCCCAAGACCTATATGTAAATAGAGCCATTGACTAGTCAACTTAACGAGTTTAATAACGGTGATTTTTTTTCAGGTAAAAAAATGGGATGAACTTACATGAATCTTAGAAGTAGTCTTTGGGTCAAGGAAGGATTTCACCGTGCTCCACAAAAGCCTAAACCCGGACCCCGCGTTGATAATGTACATGCGGCATAAAGTCTACAAAAAAAAAGAGTTTTGTTAAAATGTTTATTTTAACTTCATAGTATAAAACTGAAGAAAATATAAACCAAGTACCTCAGGATAATTGTTACCATCAATATTCTGGAGATGCTGGATAAGTTCCCTAGCCGATTTGTTCATGTTTTTTAGTCCCTGATTCATAAACCAGGTCCAAGTAGTTTAGGCATATGTTGTTGTACATCTAGCAACATAACCCATCTCCTTATAAATTTGTCAAATGGGGTTGTGTTTGACCCCAACAAGTTAAACAAAAAAAGTAGCCGAAAGGTGAACGTGGTCAAACAAGTCAAAATTCGCTCAAAGTCTAGTTTTAATGCATACAACCTTCTAAATCTTTTTAATTAAAAAATTTAGCTCATCAAAGGGACAACATAGTGCTTAAAAGGCAAAATAATAATAATAAAAGATAATTTAAAAATTTTAACCCTCAAATTTTTGTATACGCGTAATGACAACCTCATTTTATCCTTAACATTGTGTGACCTTGACGTTACACAGTGTTTTCCGTTGTAATAATATTGATTTTTTAGTGTACAACTTATTAATAATTTGTTTAAAAGAGGACCAAAAAGCGTTTGTGGCTCAACTCCATTCATTTTGATCCCGTTTGGTTTTGACCCGCTTCCCAACCCGCCAATCTTGCAACATTTGATATGTTGTATTATGTAAAGATCTACTTACAACTCCTTGTACATCAAGGATGGTGGTACTTTGATCAATGTGTTTTTTTGCAGCAATCGAGCAAGCCGGGAACTTATCATTAAATGTTCTTTCAAACTCCATCACATGGTACTTAAGATAACGTTCTAAGGTTGTCGCTTGCATGAGCTTGGTAGCATCAACTTTACCAAGTTGCTCAATATAGACGGGTCTCCCATCTTTATCAACTCCGTGGTGTCCTTGAGGATAGTGTTTGATCACATCCTCTTTTTCCTTGAAATCAAAATCCTTAGAAAAACATTCAAACAAGGCAAAAATCAATGGATTGTAGCATATAGAGCCATCTATGACCAATAGTTAAATAATTATAGCCTACCGGGATAATGTGTACATAGGTCACCCAAGTATTTAAAGTTTTTGCTAGAACTGGCATAACGGAACAAGTTGGCCTTTGAAATTGTTTTAGTAGTTGGGTGGTATCAATGAAAACTTTTTAATAGTTTGGTAGCCTATGTATGCATTATCCCATAATCTATATAAGATGTGCTCACACAAGTACCTCCATAATGGTGTCTGTACCATAATCCCTCCTCCATTTGAGCATATCAGACCACATTTGTTTGGTCTTCTCGATATCAAATTTCCTGGCCTTTAAAAATCTGTATCATCACGGCCAAAAGGTCACTCTTTATGAATCAAACCACCAGTTCAAATCAGTTGCGAAAAGCTAAGAAGGTAAAGCGGGCACACTAAGAAAGAAATGTAAAGTGTATATATGTGGCGAAATGGGAAGGTTGGGTAACGGGTCAAAATGTGTAGTTGTCTTATGAATTTGAACACACATGGATCTCTCTTGACCCGTTTCCTATTAGTAAAACCTTGTAATTTAACCCATTTGACCCGTTAGAGATAAATTATATTTTAATCAACCTATGTATATGACAGAATTGTCACATATAGAAAATAGATTTACAGAAAAGCTAAGACCTTAGCATCATATGGTAATCATCATGCTTTGCAGGTAACAATTCTTCCAAAATCAAAGCTTGACGGAAAGCATCAACCGCCTTTACTTCATCGGCATTGTGTACATGTTCGACAACAGACACAATTTTACCATATTTCCTGCTTTTTTTTGCCAAACGAACTTCTTAACTTGTTGGATGCATTTATAGCCCTCTGTTTAAAAGAGAGCTTATGTTTCTTCTCTTCATGAGTTTCTGTGTCACTTTTTTCTAAACCTGTTCAAAACATATGCCAGTATGTAATAATTACATTAAAATTTTTGTAACAGTTATTGATATGCAAAATTGGATGATGATCTTTAGCTTTTCTTTTACACATAATATAATAACTATGATTAATTTTTCTGTTCACAACTTGACAATCATAAATAGAGTCTCTACATTCATCCACAACTTTTTTTGGATCGGCGTAGTTCACCTGGTTAGGCCGTTGGCCTTTGAACACCCTGATCCTGGGTAGGAATCTCGTGGTTGGCATATTACTGCCAGGTTTGAACCGGTGTCACAGTTCGCCCCCCGCCGAGATTCGACCCTGAGACCTCTCCCAGGCAGGAACCCCACAATGTGGGTAAACCTTCCCACCTCCGTTGCAAACTTAATTACCTAGTTATCCAGTCATATGCCACTGAAAATTTATATTTATGGATGCCATCAGGAATCAATATTATGTGAAGAAAAAAGATGATAAGGGAGTGTTAGGAATTGTTTATTAAAACTAGAGGTGCACAAATCTGATTCTAGGCTCAAACCAATTCGGGTTCGGTCAAACATGGTCAACATTGGTTTTTGGCCCAAACCAGTTCGTGTTGAAACCAGTTTATTAGAGGAAAAGGGTCGATTCAGGTCAAAACCGGTTTATAACCGGTCCGGTTTGGTTCAGGTCCAAACTAGCTAAAGTAAAGTGGACCGACCGGTTTTTAACTAATGTTGAACTTATCCAAGAATTGGCGACTCGTATTTGGACCAACCGGATAAAAGAAAGTGGGCAACAAAAAGACCCATATTTTACCAGTTTGGAGTTACAGGGCCCATAAAATAGGCGGCTTTCCTAACTTTTGAGTCCAAAATTCCATGTGTTTAACTACGTTTCGATTGTAAATACATGTGGATCACGGATTTAACTAATTCGCAGTGTCACACGTTGTATTAGCCGCTTAATTCAAGTGTATTGATTTGGCAATAATATCTAACAAATTCCCAATAAAAAAGAGCATGATGTGGTGACTATAAACAGAGAACAATATGATTATTGAAACAAACATACATACCAACAAGAGGTCCAGACATAACAGCACTCATGGTTGCTGTTAACGCTTGACCGCTGTGACGAATCCGAGGCCCTTATCAAATGCCTGCACGTTGAACCAATTTCCCTTATAACAATTGCATAAATTCATATAACAATTTTCAGGGTGTCTTTGGGGAGGTCCGAGGAGGCCAACCGGACATGATCCATAAATCTTGAGGGCATAATTTAAAAAAAAAATCCTAAATATATGTATATATTTTTTTATGTAACTCATTTAACACTTAAACTTAGGCCTAAGGGGCCTATTTTTTAACGAATTGGATAGGGTACATGGATTTTCAGATATTTTCAGGGACGGCCAATTTTAAACCTTTTAAAAAGTCAGCAAAATCATACAATTGAACTTAAATAAAAACATCTAATAACTTTTTTTAAAGTAACAATTTCATTGTACTTGCACTGAAGGATAAATATTACAGCATGACATACCGGCAAACAATATACCGTATGCATATGATCATAATCAATTTACATCAAATAAACATACAAAATTCAGACAACTTAAAGAGAATTATTAAGAGAGAATGATTACCAGTGAGAAGTTTGAGGACAGTTGATGAGGAGACAGAGATGGTGTATTAATATCTTTGTGTCATCTAAATAAAATAAAAAAAATTGTCTAAATAATCAAGAACCGTTGATCTAGAGATGGTTTCGTGGTGGAGAGTGTATTTAAATAAATGGATGGGGTGTTGTTTAATCTCTGTTGTGTTATCTGTAAATTGACTAAATTCAGACATGGCTGCCACGAATAATGAATGTGATGTGGACATTCTACATCCTGTCATTACATATGGATGTATATGTTTGTATGTATATGTATTATTATATTATATATTATGTTATGTTATGTATAAATATGATACATTTGAAGGGACAAAAGTCAAAAGAGTGGTTCACCACACACTAGGCGGGATAAAACTCCCTCCGGCACAGTAACTAACTTAACTACTTTATTTGCAACAAAAAATTTATAAATAATTTAATTTGATCAGTCCGGTATTTTGGGAAAACGGTAAAGGATTTGAACCGTCGGTAAATTCCGGTATACCGGTTTATACCGCTATACGGGTACCGGCACAAGGTTAAACTTTGGACTTAGTGATGATATAAATAACATGTGTGGTGAGAAAGAGCATGCGCCCGTTTCTTAAACACAAAGTTATTGTTATATATGTTGCTTTTCTGATGTAATTTTAGACGGTGTTTGGGATTTGCTTTTTCAAAATAGATTATGCGTTTTGGTGCGGTAGGAGTGAAGTTACTTTTTCAAAATAGATTATGTGTTTTGAGTTGTAACATTTTAAACCCAAATAATCAATTTTTATAAACCTTTCCCAAACACTAAAAATGATTATTTATGATTATGAATTTTATATTTTAAGCAATTAGAAACTTGATGCATTCAACACTCCAATTACATAAACCTAGTAAACCCTTTCATATAAAAAAAACTTTGTTGAAAAATCGTGTACTTTTGGATTATTTTTAGATTATAAATTCACTTTTAAATTAATTTTTATCATGAAATTATGTACTATTGGATTACTTTTTGGATTTTTTTTGTTGAGAAAAACAGTTCATTACTTCCATTCCAAACTTGTCAAATTACATCAAAATAGCAGGCAGGCAGGCAACAAACTGCACCGCCACCCCTTTCTATATGGCGAAACCTAGTCTACTAAATACAAACCCCTGCCCCCTGGAGTCGAAATATTGTTATGAATAACCCGTTGGACCCTGGACAGAAAATAAATAGCTTACGGTGCCAAGGAGCCAAATGTATCAAAAACTCTGACCGATTTTGCCAAACAGGGCATTCGCTAAAGTTTTTTGAATTGAAGTTGTATTTTATAGAATTATAGGTTTAGCTAAGTCATTTCGGTTGAACCGCCCGAATAACCCGGTTCAACCGGTTAAACCATTTATATGTCCAATCTGATATGGTTTAAAACTAGTTTTTAAAACATCGCATACAATAGCGATTTTTTTTAATTGGAATTACCTGTATCAACTCAAATAAGAATAACTTATTAGTTTCTTTTATTTAGGCAATATGGAGTAATAATGGGAGTTGTTAAGTAGATTGATATAGTTTGTAATTATAAGAATGAATATTATACCTTCTTGTCGATGCCATCTGTCACCTACAAAACATAATATACTGAAGTTCAATTATGTTGGTTAACTTTTGATGACGATGATTGAAAAAAAAATCAGTGGAAAAACATAAAAAAAATCTTATTGAGTTATTGAAGTTTTTTTTTTGGACGGCTAGATCACCCGGTAAGACGCTTGCCTACGACCTTACCCACCCTGGTTCGAACCCCCGTGCAACCAGGCTTTTTAACCATTCGCCCGAAGGCTTCGCATGTTTTGACATGCTCCGTGGATCGAACCGGGAACACCCGGGCGGGAACCCCACAAATGTGGGTAAACCCTCCCCCCCTCAGATTCGAACCCACAACCATTAGGTTATGTTTCCGAATCCTCATTGAGGTGGCCAACTGGGCTAGCCCAGCTGGTTATTGAGTTATTGAAGTTGATGCTCACCTAATTATAGAACTTTATATTATCTAACTAGCTTTTATCCTGGGAATTTCCCGGGGTTGAAAAATATAATCATTCTAATAATACTAATAGTAATAGTTATTACTCTTGTAATTAAATAAATAAAAAAATAACCTTGCTATAAGGTGACACAATGTGTTGCGGTGTTGCGCGATTCTTTCTCGTAGCTTCTCTTGATGAAGTATACCTATCCATCTTTAGAAGAGTAAAATTCCAATGATAACATGGCGATTGAGCTAAATTTCAACATTGTATATAAGAACCTGGTTTAAAAGAAAAAACATGATTAATAAATAACCTGAACACTTTGTGTTTTTTTTCTTGTATGAACGAAACCTCATAAAAAATAGTCATTTTTTCTCCGTTTTTATATAGCACTGTGGTACTCGTTGGAAAGATAATAAAACGTTCGCTAATTTGGTGTAATTTTTTTCTTTAAAAAATCTCGTATATAAAAGATATTAACGTTTAAAAATGATGGGAGGAAACATTAGAGAGAAAAATCTAAATTTGTTTTTAAATTCTTAAATAGATTAGGGTTAGATAAGTGTAGGAGAATGGATAAAAACAAAATAAAAAAAAAATAAATTGAAAACTCTCACCTTAACGTGCCACGTGACACATTCAAATGAGGGTTAAGGACTTGAGGCCTCCATTGAATGCCACGTCATCAATATTCAATTCTTATAGATAAGTTAAGAGCGTTAATATTGACAGTGAAGGCCCCTTTAATTTTTTTTTTTTTTTTTTTTTCTGAATTTGGTCTTACTTTTTCGGTGTTTGCATTTCACAACAAATGAATTTTCATTCGGTCGTTGTGTGGTCGGGTCGCGGTAGCAGCAGAAAGGCTTACATGTTAACCTGGTTTCTAAATTCATATTCATAGTCACAAATACTAAAACTAAAAAAAACTAAAACAAGAAACAATATTCAAGTTGTAAAACTAGAAGAAAAAAAATTTATGAGAGTAAGAGAGGTGACTGGTGAGAGGTGTTTGATGTCTTCTGTGTGTGGGCTTGGTTAATGGGCTAGCTGCCATGTGTTTTAAAACTTAACTATTAATGTTGGATAATAAAAACCAAAACAAGCTTAGGAAGCCTGAACCCAAGACTTATTTAAAGGGAATTACCACTACACCATTGTTCATGTTGATAATTTTGGTGACATCTTATTATTTTACAGGGTCTTTACAAAATTTACTATACTTGCTCTACTACATTTTAAAAAAAACATTGTGGTCATAGGACCCTGACTCATTCTATGTGGGTCCGCTCCTTAATATTTGGACACCTCTCCCACTCTATCTCTATATGTATACAGAGAGATAGAATGGTGATGTGTCGGGTGTCCCATAGTGAGATAGAATGGGTGAGATATCAGGTGTCCCAAGAATTATCAGAAATGTTTTTGATATATAATTTTATTACCAATCAGGCAATCATGATTTCTCAGGTACTCTTGTATAAATTAATATTAATATATCCTATATGATAAAATATGATATGTCAAAACTTATAGATCTAACTTCTAATGATAACAACAACACAAACAATGACAAAGAACAAGAGAGAAGCGACAAAACAGTGACCAAAATCTTATTATTGAACCAACCCTAAAACTCCCCCCAAATACCCAGAGATTCAACAATAGATGAATCTCAGAAATAACAAAGATCAGTTGATGTCTACTGATTGTTTAGATCAGTTTACACAACTGATTAAGAACAATACAAACACTTACAGTGTTTAATATGAATACAGAAGACGAAGAAGACGACTAAACAAATACAGAGAAACCCTAATACACAACGAAGAAAATAAAAGTGAATAATAATAAAATGAGCTGATAGAAGCCTTTTATAGCTCTAGTTCACGATCCGTGTGAGCTTTAATCTGAACCACACACTCCTTCCAGAGATGATCTCAACCGTTCATAATAAACACACATAAATGGGCCATCTTAAATCCAGTCTTCAACAGTCTCACTAAGCCCAACTGTTAAGCCCAAACTTCTTTATTAAACCCTGAAATAGAAAAGTCCAATACATGTGGCCCAGCTAAAGGATTTGAATTATAACTATTATTATTATTTTCAACATTCCCCCTTAATTCAAATCCTTACTGAACATATCAACCATACCAAGTTTTTTACACAACATATCATGTTGTGACCCATTAAGGCCTTTTGTAAATATATCAGCTATTTGAAGATCAGAGCTGATCTTCACAGTTTTAATAATTCCATCAGAGATTTTCTCTCTAACAAAGTGTAAGTCAATCTCAAAGTGTTTTGTCTTCTCATGGAAGACAGGATTAGCAGCTATAGATATAGCAGCCTTACTATCACTACTAACACTAACAGGCAGATCGCATTTAACATGCAACTCTTTCAACAAATTTAATACCCACATTATTTCACATGTACCTGAACATAAGGCTCGATACTCAGCTTCTGCTGAGGATCGTGAAACAGTGCTTTGTTTCTTACTTTTCCAAGATATCAAAGACTCACCAAGAAATAGACAATACCCAGTCACAGATTTTCTTGTGACCAGGCATTTTGCCCAGTCTGCATCAACATAGGCACTTAGTTTAAAATCACTTGACTTTTTAAACTGAATGCCTTTTCCTGGTGAACTCTTTAAATATCTAAGAAGTCTTAAGGCGGTTTGCAAATGCCCAAAAGTGGGCTTATGCATGAACTGGCTTAAAAACTGAACTGAATAACTTATATCAGGTCTTGTTAAAGATAGATATATAAGTTTACCTATCAACTTTTGATAACCAGTAATGTTATCTAACAAGGCCTCATTCTTTCCTGTTTTACTTGATACTATATAGCTTAACTCTATAGGTGTAGAAACAGGTTTGCAACCTAAGTATCCAAACTCAGTTAAGAGTTCAAGACAGTACTTCCTTTGGGTTAGACATAGACCAGTCTTATTATGTAACACTTCAATCCCCAGAAAGTATTTTAAAATTCCCAAGTCTTTAATTTGGAAATTTTGACTCAGAAATCTTTTAATTTTATTAATTTCCTGTTCATTATTTCCAGTGACTATAATATCATCCACGTATACAAGCAGGATGATAAAAATATCACCAATAGCAATCAATCAAATTAGACAGTACACACACAGAAACAATATCAAGTATCAAAATACAAAAAAACCTAGAAGAACGAAGCTGAGTCAGTGTACAGATAGTGGATTCGTCACTCAAGGTGTCCACCCAGTTCTTAACTCAGGAGTTCTTTTATTAACTAGTATATATATATATACTAATAATATGCAATAACAAGAAAACACAGACAATCAAACAATCAATCACAAAGAGACAGACACAACCAAATACTTGAGCCAATACCGGTCCTCCTAACCCGGCCTTGCTCCTAGACACAACAACAATTTTAAACAACAAGAATGGAACAATCTCACCAGATAACTCGTAACCTGTAACCTTCACTTAGGGTTACACGGCCAGAGAGCAACAGCACAAACGTCCAGCCCAACACCACGTTCCAGAACCAAGATCCAGAGCCTACAGCCAACAATAGTTGACAACCCTAGATCTACAGAAGATACCAGACACAAGTAATAGACAAGATTTACACATATCAGATCTACTACTAATAATACCAGACTCAAGTGACAGACAAGATCTACTGAGATCAAATCTATCACCAACAAAAAAGGTCAAGATCTAAATATCAAGATCAAAACCCTAACAACCAAAAAATACAGACAGCGGAAGACTGAGACCAGAATCAAAGAGCCTTTAGCTCTGATACCATGTCAAAACTTATAGATCTAACTTCTAATGATAACAACAACACAAAACAATGACAAAGAACAAGAGAGAAGCGACAAAACAGTGACCAAAATCTTATTATTGAACCAACCCTAAAACTCCCCCCAAATACCCAGAGATTCAACAATAGATGAATCTCAGAAATAACAAAGATCAGTTGATGTCTACTGATTGTTTAGATCAGTTTACACAACTGATTAAGAACAATACAAACACTTACAGTGTTTAATATGAATACAGAAGACGAAGAAGACGACTAAACAAATACAGAGAAACCCTAATACACAACGAAGAAAATAAAAGTGAATAATAATAAAATGAGCTGATAGAAGCCTTTTATAGCTCTAGTTCACGATCCGTGTGAGCTTTAATCTGAACCACACACTCCTTCCAGAGATGATCTCAACCGTTCATAATAAACACACATAAATGGGCCATCTTAAATCCAGTCTTCAACAGTCTCACTAAGCCCAACTGTTAAGCCCAAACTTCTTTATTAAACCCTGAAATAGAAAAGTCCAATACATGTGGCCCAGCTAAAGGATTTGAATTATAACTATTATTATTATTTTCAACATGATACAAAAACTTTTTCTAGTAATATTATCTTTCTATTATTCAAAAAAGAAAATCATCTTAGCGGTCATTTTGATGAAACTCTGGTAATTTGACATGAAAGAAAACTAATAAAAGTGGGTGTTCATTGGTATGTTAATCGAGGTTTAGGTAGTTTGGTTCGTGTTTATCAGTTTGATTGTTTGTCGATATACCCCGATCCAACATGTAATATTGATTTTTGGTTAAGTTAATCATTATTAGGTTTGATCAGGTCAAGTTTCAAGTTGGCACAAAGCAGTACAAATAAACAAGATTGTTGCAACAAAATGTAACAACTCACGGATACCAAAACATATCAAGTTCCAAAACCTAAATATTAAAAAAAATCCAAACGTAATTCAATTAAATCAAGCAAGAATAATTTGTTTAATTGTTTACAACGATAGTCGATATGTGAAGCTCATGTTTGTTTATACCAGGAGATTAACATTTAAGGTCAATCTTCAGGTCCTTTAATATTAAATCAATTTGAGCATTCTTTTCTTTCTATTTTTTTTAACAACTAAAATCATTCATCTCTTACAGTAGCATATTCATATTCATCTCTATAATTACACTAAAAATTACTACTTGTTGTTTCTCTCATTTTTAGTTAAGTAATATGAATAAAGATCAAATACAAATAAAATAATCGTACGAAACGTACGAACCGAAAGAAACAAGACACAGTGGCATTATTGTAAATAACAACTTTCTTTCTCCACTTTCACTTTCTCAGACATATTTATCTCACTTTCTCTCTCTATAAACACAAGCCTTTTCTTCATAGAGAAACAAGAAACACGGAACATGATATAAGAAATAACACGATCTGCCCTATCTCAGTCACCAACCACCGCACCAATCGTTTCTCCAACTGCAACGCCACCATCTCCCATGTCGTTACTGCGCCATCAACCGCTACGATGGAATCTCGATTACATCTTTATCAGTTCCTCTTACCGTCGACACTCCTGCCAGACCTCCGACGGTTTTCCAAATTCTATTGCATCTTCTCCTCCTGGGTCTCCGACTGGCTCGCCTAATGGTGTTGGTTGAACAGAGGGGTTTATTTTGGTTCTGGCTTTTGTTGCTGCTGTTTTTGGTTTGTTTCTAGTGAGATATGTGGTTATTTGAGAGATTTGTTGGGTGTTTTGTGATGATATTCGTTGGTTTTGTTTTGTGATTTGTTGAGATTCTATTCAACTTTTATAGTTGTTGATGTTGGTCATATAATTACTCTAGAGTAATTACACTAATTCTGATACAACTTTATAATTACTCTACTGCATATAACTAGCATAACTAGCGTAATTACTATTGTATAACTAGAGTAATTAAAATTATAACTAACAAAATAATTGTTGAAGAGTAATTATAAATTGTAGTAAGGTAATTATCTTAAGTAGTTGCATCATTGGCAGGATTATAGTAGTGGAGTTATTATGTTAACCAAGTTCATAATTTTGTTGGTATAACTAGTAAGTAATTATTACCTGTTGATATGTATGGTGCATGCTAAAAAAATTTATGCTTCCATTTAATTTACTTTGAAACAAACTAAAGATCACAATGTATATTTCCAAATGACTTTGAAATAAACAAACACCACTGTGTACAAAAGCTAAACAAATCTATTATAAATAATTAAACCTTGTTAAACATACACGGTATGTTTCATAAACCACGCATATTATAATTGTTCAAAAAACACAGTGTATCTTGTTTACAAACAAGACAACCCAAACTACAATTATCCTTCTTTTGGACTAACATTTTGAACTCTATTCTCCTTCAACTTCATCATATTGCTCCTTCATTTGACCAGCATCATCACCATCAAATTTGTGCCCTTCATTTATGTTTGCACCACCATAATCTTCTAACATTTGGACTATCATATTGAACATTCTCGATTTCCTCTTAATTTGTAGCACCACCTTCAACATTGTCAAAACATATTATTTTTAGTTCTAGAGTAATTATCTATAACAATAGAGTAATTACATACCTATGCGTGCACCATCTTAAATTCTTTTTGTACCACCATGATTAAATATACTTAACATTTGGACTATCATTTTAAACATTATCATTTCCTTTTCATATGTACCACCACCTTTAACATTGTCAAAATATATTATTTCTGGTTCTAGAGTAATTATCAATAACATAAATTACATACCTTCTTTTGCCACATCTTCAATTCTTTTTTTAATGTTTGCACCACCACTTTCTTCAACATTTTGACTGCCATTTTAAACACAATCATCTCCTTATCATTTGTAGCACCACTTTCAACATTGTCCAAACATTTTATTTTTGGTCTAGAGTAATTATCTATAACACAGAGTAATTATTCTATTACCAAGTTCACAAATTACTTATAGTCTATACAACTATGCATACCAGTTTCACAAATTACTTACATACAAATGCGATACCAAGTTCACAAATTACTCTGTACAACTATGCCATACCAAATTTTACAAAATTACTCTACATACAAATGTTATACCAAGTTTCACAAAAATACTCTACATAGAACAGCTTCAAAAGCCTACAGACCTGAAACCTTGTTCTTCATAAAAAAACATCCTATCCTCTGTTTTAGACATTTATCGAACAGCTTCAAAAGCCTTCTCAAAAGCATTATTATAATCAACATTCAACAACTTGAAACCAAAGCTTCAACTTAAAATCCGTGCTTCAATATTATAAAATCGATCCATAGCATGATAATTGAACAAAAATCGTATAAAAATCGTATATTACCTAATACAGAATCACATATTACCTCCGGTTTCCAGTTTTTCGATGATATTGAACTTCATCTTGCTTGACCGCCTTCAATTGTGTTGTTAATTTGGGGTTTTTGTTTGGTTTTTTAGAATGAATTTGGGATTTCTATTTGGTGCCATGGGGTTTTGTAAATAAATAAATAAAGAGTTTTTTGTATAATTACATAAATGCCACCTCCCTTTTTGTTTGATTCGTACGCTTCGTACGATAAATGTATTTGTACATGAACTTAACTCTAAGTAATATTATCTTTATACTCTTATCATTATCTTTCTTTATCTTCCACTCACAACCACTTTGAAAAATATTAGAAATATTATAGAAGATAGAATAATGTCATACCAAATATTCACTTTCTTTCGCCCACAAATAATAAGGTCTGTTTGGTATGGGGTAAAGAAATGGACGAGGGAATGAAATGGACGAGTTAATGGAATGGACAAGGTATTGGAATAGATCATTACCATTCTATGTCTTGTTGGATAGACAAAAAGACGAAGGAATAAAATCGGTGGTTAATAGCGGCAACGGTTTGTGGCGACAATGGAAGGTGGTGGTGGAAATGGATGGCGTGATGGTGGGTGGCCGACGATGGTGAGTGGTGGCGGTGGTGGGTGGTGGTTGGTAGTGGTGATGGCATGATGGTGGGTGGCCGACGATGGTCCGTTACCTTATAATGATCCATTTCATTCTCCCCTTCCATTACATCATACCAAACGCTACCTAGATTTTACACCTATCCAACCTTTCACAAAGGCAACTTTGAGAAAAAAAAAGTGAATAGCCAAATTCGTCCCTGAGATTTGGGCAAATTTGTTATATCCATCCAAAAAGTTTTTTTTTCTCACCTGAACCATCGAGGTTTCCTAAATGTTTCTAGATCCATCCAAATATCTAACCTTGTTAAAAACTAATGTTAAAAGGAGGGGCATTTTGGTTATTTTTTTATTCATTTAGTTTTGAATAAACAAAATTGGTTAAAAACTAATTTTTTTAACGATCAACAAAATTTTTATTCCACCAAGCTAGCGGGGTACTAGCGAAATCCCGTGTCTCTCCCCTTCCTGTGTAAACTTCTGACTATTGTGATTATTATACAAAATATACCAAAAGCCCAAAAGTCTTTTAATAATCACATCTATAACTAACCTCCCATTTATGCTTTATGATAATTGCTATTCCTGGCCCTAATATCTGATGTAGCAATGTTTTCATGAAATATTTTGACGAATCAAAAAATAACAAGCACAATTCCATACACCATAATCGTCCATTATACATGCAGGGAGGGAAGTAAAACAAAATAAAGGACTTCATGGGATCATAAAATAAAATGGGATTTTTTAGATAAACTCAGTACCAATAGTTTCAAAACAAGCGCCATTTCCATATAGCTGAAGTCTCACTTTGAATGCTATATTTCATATAACTATTATATATACAAAACATATACTGTAAAACACAGTGGGGAAAATATAAGATGTTTAAAAAATAAAAAATAAATAAATAAATGAAGAAATGACCAAAATGCCCCCTCTTTTAACTTTAGTTTTTAACTAGGTTAGACATTTGGATGATCTAGCAACATTTAGGAAACTTCAGTGATTCATATGAGGAAAAAAAACTTTTTTGGATGGATTTAGCAAATTTGCCCAAACCTCACCTACGAATTCGGCTATTTACTCAAAAAAAAAAAAAAAAAAAAAAAACCTGCTCCTATTTAAAGGGTTGAAACACTTTTCAACTATCAGCAGTCAACTCTGTTCCTCATCAATGGCGGCGGCTTCATCATCTTCTTCCTCACATCTCCACATCCAATCCCTTTCTTTCACTAAACAAACCCTAACCAAATCCTTAAACCCAAACACCCCCAAAACCCTAATCTCCTTCAAACCCTCTAAACCCTTTAAACCCCTAATCATCAAATCAGTAACATCACAAACCCAATCTCCACAAACCCATACCTTCACCCATTGTTTCACCAAAAAAGAAGATGGGTATTTGTACTGTGAGGGTCTTAAGGTTCAACAAGTAATGGAAGCTGTTGAAAAGAGGCCTTTTTATCTTTACAGTAAGCCACAGATAACCAAGAATGTAGAGGCTTATAAACAGGCTTTGGATGGATTGAACTCTGTTATTGGTTATGCTATTAAAGCTAATAATAATTTGTTGATATTGAAACATTTGAAGGAGTTGGTTGTGGAGCTGTTTTGGTTAGTGGGAATGAGCTTAGATTGGCCCTTCTTGCTGGTTTTGATCCTACTAGGTAATAAAGGTTTGATTTTTGTTATTATTTTGCAATGTTGCAGAATGCGCTAGGCGGGCGATGAGGTCTAGCCTTGGACTAGGCGAAACTAGGCGTTTTGGTATTTTTATATATACACAAATTTAGGTGTTTTTTGAAAATATGTTAAAAAGATATATACACATAATACTTAGATATACAGTGGCGAAGCTTGACCGGAAATTTCGGGGGTCGGAAATCACTAGTTTCGGGGGTCGAAACCATATATACCAACAAATTTCTATACGAATACTATATAATCGGAACTTCTGGGGAAAATTCCGAGGGGTCGGCCGCCCCTCCCTGCCCCTTAAGAGCTTCGCCAATGTAGATATATACACGTAATACTAAGAAATACTTAGAAATTAAAAAATAATAATAATTTAAAAAAAAAACCACCGCCTAGAGCGACTTTTACAACATTGATATTTTGTGTAATATTTGTTTAGTTATGTTTGCTTAATATATGTGAAGTTTACATTGTGATAATTTGTCCCAGTTCAGTAAGAAAATAAGAGATGGGTTACTTGTAGGGTTTGGTTTGGGTTCAGAGTTCAGACCGAACCGATATTTCGATTTATGGTTTTCGGTTTTACTTATGGGTTGGATTTCGGTTTAACATTTGGGCTTGACGTGTTTGGGTCCGAAAAAAAGCTGAAAAAAATGAAAAATAACTAGTTTAAGGCCAAAACGTTTTGAATTTTGGACAAATAATGAGTTTGGGCTATAAGTTTAATGGCAAGCATTATAAACGAGCTCGGTGTGGTTTGGTTTGGTTTGGCTGGGTTGGGTTTATGGTTTTACATTTGGGTTAGGAAAAAAATGGCTGAAAATAGTGAAGTTGTGTCTGGAACTTTTGGCCGAAAAGTATTTTTAACCACTTGTTAAGTTGTTAATGAGCATAACCCCAAAACTTTTGGCTGAAATAATGAGGTTGGCCCTAAAGTTAATAACATATCATTATAAACGATATTCGGTTTTGGAATGAAGCAGAACCAAATCTGAACCATTGGTTATTAGTTTGATCGGTTATTTTAGTTTCGGTTTGGTTGATCGCTTTTTTAGCTCACCCCTAGTTACATGAGAAGTTGTGGTTATCTGCTGTTTTAAGTTATGATGATGAGATAATTACCTGATGTTATTGTTTGACAGATTCTTTTTGCTTAATGAGTTAGTGGGTGTTTGGTATTGCTTATTAGAGCGCCTTATGTGTTCACATTATGTTTAAAACAGTGGAATTGCTGTTATAAGTCACTCAGCATTTGATGTACCTTTTAGGTGTGTTTTTAATGGAAATGGAAAGCTTTTGGAGGATCTTGTTCTTGCTGCTCAAGAAGGCGTGTTTGTTAACATAGATAGTGAATTTGATTTGGATAATATTGTAGCGGCTGCAAGAATCGCTGGAAAAAGGTTAATGTATTGCTTCGAATCAATCCGGATGTTGACCTCAGGTTTGTGTTTGGATCATATTGAAACCTTTATATGTATAAACATAACATGATTTTAGTTATTCAACTAGATTAATTTGAAACAAAGATTAGTCGGTTCAAGCATACTCTTTTCGTTAAAGGCAAGCTGCAATGAAATACAGACAAACGTTGCACTTTTCCCTGATTGTAGCAACCAATTTTTTTAATTAGATGTGCTCACACGCAATAGAAACAAAACTACAATCTATTATCGATTTTAACATTACAAATTTTACTAAAATTGCTCATATGACACTAGTTGATGCCATGCCATTTTGTGCCATATCAGGTGCTACATATGCGAAAAATGTCTACTCGGAAAAAGATAAAAAATATATACCTTTAACAGGTTTGAAAAATGATATTTAAGTTAAAACTGTGCATAAAAATAGTTACCAAGTGTCATATCAGATGCATGTGTGTGTAATATATACACAAATGGCAAGTAAGATAGCAGTATAGCACATTAGCAATCTTGGAAAAATCAGTAAAATGAAGCTTGGTTGCCATGCCACTAATGTGCCAGGTCCTTTGTTGCTACAATTTGTAATAAAATGCAAAGTGGTTGCTAAAATCGATATTAACATATGAGAGTTTGATTGCTAAGCTTGTAAAAGTTTGTGAATATTGTTTCTATCTTGCGCATAGAATGGCAAAAAAGTGAAAGTAAAATATATTTCAGTATGATGAAAAACCCACAAACTTTGTTGTCTTATGCAATGAAATAGAAATAAAATGCATCCCTTGGTTACTATAATTTTAGTGCAATGTGCATGCCTTTTTATTGTATTTTTATGTGTCAAGTCATCTATAGTCTACGCTTACGTGTGCCTGTATATCATAACTATTGGTTGGCCTATCGTAAGAAATCAAATATAGGTCTTTGATATATTTGTTTTTCTTTCACATTTCTGTCAGTTTTCTCACATGTATACATTGTCATATATCTATGTGCTTTTAGTAGTTATAAACTTGATTATTCTCATTAGGTCCATCCTTACGTTGCAACTGGGAACAAGAACCTCAAAATTTGGTATAAGAAACGAGAAACTGCAATGGTTTTTTAGACGCAGTGAAGTCGTATCCTGATGAACTAAGCTAGTTGGGGCCCATTGCCATCTTGGATCAACTATTACCAAGGTATTTTCGCCATTTCATAGTAAATATATTAACTTTAATTTCTTATTTCAATGTGCAAGGAAGACTAAAAGAAAACATCATTCATTAGTGAAACAAATTGTCATAAATAATTATTTTATTATATTTACTTATTTTGTTAAAAGATAGTTCCGTCTTTCAGGTTGATATATTCAGAGACGCTGCAGCCATCATGGTGAAATTCATTGATGAAATTCGAGCCCAAGGGTTTGATATTAGTTATTTAAACATTGGAGGTGGTCTTGGGATTGATTATTATCATACCGGTGCCGTCCTTCCTACTCCAAGAGATCTCATTGATACAGTAAAGACTATAATTTATATTTATATGGATATAAACCGAATGTGGAGCCCACCCAAGTATTCGACGTTTTTCATCAAGGCCATCTTTATATTTAAACTGCTTTACAAACCCAAGCATGTATCCATTTTCAAATATACCAAAATCCAACTAATAACATGCCCGAATAATGTTCTTTTTTTGTTTTATTTTGCATTTTTTTTTTATCAAATAAAATGTGGCTTCCGCATACATTATCCTATTTTTATTTGCAATGCATTAACTAACATGTTGCATTTATTTATTCTGTTTTTTTTTTTATTTGATGTAGGTTAGGGAGCTAGTGAAGTCACGGAATCTTAATCTAATTATTGAACCCGGGAGGTCACTAATTGCAAATACTTGCTGCTTTGTTAATCGTGTTACTGGTGTAAAAACCAACGGTACGAAAAACTTTATTGTTATTGATGGAAGCATGGCTGAACTTATCCGTCCTAGCCTCTACGATGCTTATCAGGTAAGATTTTATAATTTCGTCCCGTTCATAAATAAAACGTGCCAGTGTTGATTTGGGTGGTTAATAATCTTGAATGGAATAGGCCGAACGGGTGAAAGTCGGTCGATGTGTAGTTATCTGGACTGTTTATTGATTATTGAAATAGGCATCTTTAAACCGCTTATACAGATATGCAAACCTGACCTTACCCTTTTCAACATGAACCAAAATTATCTCTTTTGACCCGTTACCTGACATGTCTGACCCGCACATAACTAGGGGTGTAAACGAGCCGAGCCCAGCCCGAGCCCGACTAGGCTCGAGCTCGGCATGCTTTTCTGAGGCTTCGAGCTCGGATCGTCATGCTTTTCTGAGGCTCGAGCTCGGCTCGGTTCGAGCCTATTATTCTAAGCCCGAGCTCGGCTCGAAAGTAAAACCTAAGAGCTCGAGCTCGGCTCAGCTTGAGGTAATTTAAAAATAATTTTAAACGACCTAAAAGCTATGCTCAAGCTCGCTTCAATAACTTAAATGAGCAAAAGCCCGGCTCGAGCTCGTTCACTAATATTATTAATTAAAATTGAACGTGTTCAAAGTAGGGGTGTTCATCGGGTTTGGTTTTCGGTTATCGGGTTATTCGGTTCGGGTTATTCGGGTTTTCATTTGTGAAAATATTACCCGATAAACCGACCCAATCTAGTTAAATGGTTATCGGTTAGGGGTTAATCGGGTTCAGGTTTTTCGAGTCAGGTTAAATGGTTATCGGTTTAATGGTGCGGGTGTTTGAGTTACACATTTCCAACCATTTGGGTTGCTTATTTGTATCCATTTGGGCTACAATATGTTTTTAAAATAAAACCACAATATGGGCTACAATATTTAGTTGCAAAATTGGCTACAAAAACACTACTCCGATACTACAAAAAAATATGAAAATTGGATCATTTATTTGTTTTTGAATTATTCGGGTCAACCCGAATTATACAAAACTAATCCGAGACCGACCCAAAAGACTCTAGTCGGGTTCGGGTATGCACTTAATCGGGTTCGGGTTAATCAGGTAAGGTAGTTTCTCGGGTCGGGTCACTTCGGGTTCGGTTCGGTTATTGGTTATCGGTTAAAAAGAACACCCCTAGTTCAAAGGACAAAATTGCATATATAAAAAAAAATAATAAAACATTTGTTTGGGCTCGTTTAGGCTCGCGAACCTAAACTAGCTTTGTATATAAGGCTCGAGCTCGATAAATAAACGAGTCATATTTAAGGCTCGAACTCGATAAGGCTCGGCTCGTTCTAGCTTTTTACCGAGCCGATCCCGAGTAACTCTCGAGCCGCTACGTGTCACTTACACACCTACACATAACCCGTTTCATTAACAATGTAAAACAAGATGAACAAAAAGGTGGACAGAACTATATACTACGTCGGTTATTTTTTAAAAAAACTAAAAGATGGACAAAAGGGGGTATTACCCGGGGTCAACTCGTTTTTAACCATTTATAGAAGTAGAGAACACATGTTACAGTTCTAATATGTTTCAATGCAGTACATAGAACTGGTTTCTCCACCACCACCTGATTCTGCTGTTTCGACCTTTGATGTTGTGGGCCCGGTCTGCGAATCAGCCGATTTCTTGGGGAAAAATAGAGAACTTCCCGCACCAGCCAGGTACAAATGTTCCACCTTTTTTCGATTCTTTTACTTTTTATCGCTATTAAAGTTAATCACTTTTATTTGATTCTTGATTTCCTCTTTTTGTTTATTTTATTTTCATGGTATAATGTAATAGTAAGTTTGGTTCTACAGGGTTCTGGGCTTGTAGTTCATGATGCCGGTGCATACTGCATGAGTATGGCGTCGACTTACAACCTCAAGATGCGCCCACCTGAATATTGGGTATGTTTTCATGAACTTTGACTTTTGAAGTCAAACCGATTGAATTTCATTTTGTGATTATTTATTAGATTCTGAACTCTTGTGATAACACCAATTGTTAATGAAAATCAGGCTATTTAGAGTTAATGGCCAAAATCGTCCTAAGGTTTGGCCAGTTTGCTACATCAGGCCAAAATCAAAACCTTTACATCTGGTCCTTTTGTTTTACATTTTGTTGCCAAATTCGTCCCTGACACTAAACCCAGTTAATTATTGTCGTTAACTCTCGGGGTATTTTTGTCTTTTTGGCTGCCCCCTTTTTAAAACCCAACTTAAATAGAGTTATTCATACCCCCAAAAGACAAAAATACCCGGATGTAAAAAAGGGGTCAGTCAAAAAGACAAAAATACCACCAGAGTTAACAACAATAGTAACTGGGTTTAGTGTCAGGGACGAATTTGTCAAAAAAAGTTTTGATTTTGGACTCATGTAGAAAAACTGGCCAAACCTCAGGGACCAATTTTGGCCATTAACTCGGCTATTTACCGTAAAGAGTTTGCATCTTTTTTTTTTTGGCTAAAAGGAAGTTAAAAAGATGTTGAATTTAATTTGAACAATGCCTAATTTGACTTTAGAAAGTCAACTTGATTGAAAATTCTTAATTTATGTGATTGAAGGTTGAAGAAGATGGATCAGTAGCTAAAATCAGGCATGGGGAGACTTTTGAAGATCATATGAGATTCTTTGAGGGACTTTCCATCTAAACTTTCATGTGCTTGTATTTCTTT